>JAOSBM010000001.1:2106494-2119467 GCA_027568955.1 Erythroxylum tenue
TTTTTTCAATATTAATTAGTAAACATGTTTTCGACAATTTTTCACTGAAAATAAAAATTGAAAATATATGCAAAAAAATCAAGATAGAAAATAAAAAACTGTTTTCTGAAAGTAAACGCATCCTTTACGTTTCTGATTTATGATGGTTTTGGTGTGTTATGGTTGTCAAAGCTCTCGGTTTGCAGAACTTATTGGAATTTAAACAGGAACTTCTCAAATTTCATAAAGATTCTAAGTCAATTGTAGGGTTAGTGTTTGCAACATATGCATGATAAATCCCATAATTACTAATTAATGACATTCGAATAAGAGATAAGGTATTTAAAAGTGTATAACCTTTTAATTTTTTTAATTCAGTATTTAAGTTTTTAAAATTTTCAATTAAGTGACCAATTTTTTAAACATTAACAATTCAGATCAAAAATTTATTTTTGATGATGTGATATGGCTATTAAATATTACTTAAATATCTATCTATTAGCTACATTAACAAAAGCTAATATTTTGAATTGAATTGTTAAAATTTTAAAAGATTAGTCACTTAATTAGAAAATTTAAACGCTTGGCATTGAATTGAAAAAAATCATAAAAGATTGAGCACTTTAGGATTGATTATCTCTACAAGTAATGCAAAATTAAAATTTTATAAATTTTTAATGCTAAGAATACTTTAATCTATAATATCATGTGAAATCAAGGACGATTCTAATTGATATTTTAATAATAATAAAACATAAATCTTGCCAACGACTTTGTTATTTTAGTAAGAAGCTTTATAAGAACGAGATGAAATCATAACTTAAGAAGTTACTTTGGAAAGATGATAAAAAAAGATAAAAATTTACTCATTATTAACCTATAACAACTACATTTAATAAGAGTTTTACTGAATTACAAAATTTATTAATGTCTAATAATACATATTCTTACCCTTGTACAAATTAATTATAAGAAAAAAAAGTCATTATAAGTAAAAATGATAATAGGTTGAGTCCGACTCGAATAAAATTTAATTCACATCATTTTCGGGTTTAATTGAATATATAAAGACTCATTTAGATTATAGACCCTCTCAAGTCCAAGTTTACCAACCTCAAATCATATTTTCTTTTTATATTAAGCGGTTAAAGTTTGAAAGAGTGATAATATTATTATAACTATCACATAAAAATAATTATAAAAATTTGAATAAAAAATTCACATAACCTTGACCTTAAGCCTCGTTAACCAGATTTTTTTATGATTGTAAAAACCTTAATTTTGAGTAGATATTTTTTTTTTCTGAATTTATGTTTATCTTAATCAATTAAGCCAATTCAACGTAAAATTTTAAACCGTCTAATTTTAATTTATTTTAATAATTCTTGTATTAATTGATCGGACTATTTTTATAAATTAATAGGTTCTTATAAATTAAAATAAATAAACTAATTTTTATTTAACAATATATTTTCTAATTAGATTTCAAATTTTTTGATAAATAAAAATAATCTCTTTTAATTATATTTCAAATTCTTTAATTTTATTTAATCATTAGTCAATTTTATTTTTTATATTATCGCTTTAACTTCTAATAGATAAGTTGTGAAAGTTGAACACAAAAATAGAATTTATAGTCAAAGGAGAAAGTAACGTGAAAAAAAAAGAAATGAATGTACTGACTAGACTACTGAATTAATTTAATTTAATAAGTTCATAAATAAAAAAGAGAAATGATTTATTGACCAATTAAAATTAAATATTAATAAAATCTTAAAAAATTGAAGTGAGATATATACAGCATTCATCACCTAATTAAAACAATCATTAAAATAAAAAAATTGAAAAAAAAAAGAGAGATTTGCTGGTCAAAAGAGCCAGCGATCGTCGTCGTCGTCACCATCGTCTCGTCGGCTTCATAAATCCCCCCACCTGAAAATACACGCACAGAGACAGAGGTGGGGGTTCACCGATTTTTGACAACCCATTGGGCCCCACCACCTTCGTCGGCTCGTTCATTTTGTCTCATGAGACTCCTCTTTCCTCTCATTTATGCGACGATCTCATGCCCGTAGTCGGGTCGATTCCAACAAGCACACTATGGATCCTATCAAATTCCCGGCCCGACCCACAACCCGATCCCGGCACTCCAAACCCGGATTCGTCTCCCCACTTGTCGCTTCAATTCTGATTCTGATTGCTCTCTTCTCGTGTTATTGGCTCTTTGTGAACAAGGGCAGTGTTAATTTTGCTGGTTCTAAGAGGTACGGTATTATAATCGATGGAGGGAGCACAGGCACTCGGATCCACGTGTTTAGTTACCGGGTTCAAGATGGGAGGCCGGTGTTTGATTTCGGGGAAGATGCCATGAGGGTGAATCCAGGTCTGTCGTCGTATTCGGAGGATCCAGATGAGGCTGCTGGGTCGTTGAAAGAGTTGATTGAGTTTGGAAAACGTAGAGTGCCCAGAGAGCTTTGGAGCCATACGGAGATCAGGTTAATGGCTACTGCTGGTATGAGATTGCTGGATGTTGATGTCCAAGATAGGATCTTGGAGGCTTGTAGACGGGTTTTGAGGACGTCTGGTTTTAAGTTTGATGACAAATGGGCCTCTGTTATTACTGGTAAATAACAAAGTTGTCTTCTTTATTTTGTGTTTTTTGGTTGTTGCATAATGGGTATAGTGGGGCATGTAATGAGAGTCGGGGATTGTATTTAAAAGATATGAACTTTGATTAAAACTCTAGATGTTCATATGATGATTACACCCTTGTGTTGTCTCTCGCTAAAGTTGATCGTGCATTTGAATGCATGATTTTTAATTGAATTGCCTCTAACACGGTTCTAGTCTTATTATCGATTCCTTCTTCAGTAAACATAGGAATGATTCTACTGATTTCTCTGATTTCTTGTCCAATGTACTTCCGTTTCCTTGTCTTAAGAGGCCTGATCATGATTCCTCTTGACTTTGTTAGGCTCTGATGAAGGGGTATATGCTTGGGTTGTTGCAAATTATGCCTTGGGTACTCTTGGAGGTGATCCTCGGCAAACATCCGGGATTATTGAGCTTGGCGGAGCTTCTGCTCAGGTTTTTCTGCACTCTGTCTTATCTTATATGTGACTTCTCGTCAATTGCACTTTAAGTGAAAGTAGGCAATTTTTGATTTATTTAATAGCTACTGCTGTCTATGATAGATCTTCGCTCAGGATAACTTGTATGTAAAATGAGAATACAAGGGAACAAAGATTTTGTGAAGTTCTGTTATTGTGGATGGTGATGTTAGAATCTATCAGCATAATCTAATTCTTCAACATGTTATCAGTTACTGAGATGCTGAATTCTAGCTGTTTTGTGATCTAAGAAAGGAACTATTTTAAACAACATTGAATATGCTGTTAGCCTTTATTCTTAATAGAACAAATACATTCATGTTCCCTGGTTGTATTCTTCTGAACCGAAATCTGTGATTATTGATCAGGATTTTTATACATTTTACGTTTCAGGTAACTTTTGTTCCTGATGAACCTGTGCCTCCTGAGTTCTCACGGACTGTTACATTTGGAAATGTTACATACAGCATCTACAGCCACAGTTTTCTCCATTTTGGTCAGGTAATGTCAAGCTGCAATAGTTGTGTAACTTGAAGGCTACCTTTTCCCACTTTTGGTCACGCTTTCCAATTTAAGAAAATGGAGTTAATAAATAATGCATTCATGAAAGACTCCCAGTTTTAGCAATGTTCTGATCTTCAAAGTGCAATAATTGAACTTTTATGTGGCTGTACTTAGTTTTGGGATGTTCAACATGAGATTTGTGTTATTATGAAACACTTTGATGTCTTTGGACCATAGGGGGTAATCATTCTTGGAATCACTAATTCAAGTTTGCAGGTTTTGTATGACTATGTGCAGTTTATGGGACTGAAGTTGAGATTGTACTAGAGTTGATATTGACCAGGGCACTTTGACTTCTAATGATTTGATAATGAGAAAACAGATGTCAGTCTCTGACATTGTATTGCACTGAGGTGGAATACTGAATGTTATACAAATGAAAGATAGCAATATTAATATCTAAATGAAAAAGGGAAATACCTAAAAACAAAGAAAGAGTATTATGCTGCTAACTAAATATAACAGTGTTTCTTTCATTGTCATTCTCATCGATTTACATTCATATTTATGGTTCTTTTGCCAAATGCTTCGTATTTTGTGTAGTATTTAACTTTTATGGTTTTCTTTTGTGACTTTATGATTGATGTCTTTTGGGATATTCAAGTTGTGACATTGTAAATCTTAACTATTTGCTATGTTTTGCAGAATGTGGCATTTGAAGCATTCAAGGAATCACTTGCAGCTGATAACTATGGACTGAGTAAGTATAACGGTTTTCTATTTTGACTTAATGCTTTCCGCTTGGATTATTAATAGCAGTTAGAGCGAATATTGCAGCTGTGGAATTTCCGAATGTGTAAGCTGCTAGGAAATGTGAAATAGTTTAAAGGAAAGCATGATTATCTGTTGATTTCTATTTGATATTGCTATTTTTGTTGTTGCTTTCTCTGTGAAGTGTTACCTGGCCATGTCGTTTTATTTTTGTTGGATCCTCATATTTGATTTCATTTATTGCAGCCACAGCATCTCTTGAGAAGCAAACAATTATAGATCCTTGTACTCCTAAGGATTACTCACATGCAACAGTGGCTTGGAAGCTCGCACCGGGTCCTTCCACTGAAAAAAAAAAACTTCCATCTCTATTTCATTCAAAGGGCAACTTCTCCGAGTGCAGATCTGCTGCATTGATGTTGCTGCAAAAGGGAAAAGGTCAGAACCTTGCATTGGTTAACAGAATGGGAGCTTTGCTATTATGTAGAGTTCTGTTCATTTCATTTAAGAGGCTGTATTTTATTATGGATTTGTCGTCCCCAATGCAGATAAATGTCAATACCAGCACTGCTATATAGGATCAACATTTATACCCAAGCTTGTGGGGAAGTTCCTGGCAACAGAAAACTTCTATCATACATCAAAGGTTTCATAATCGTTCCTTTGAAATAGATTGCATTTTGATTTATTCTTATTGTCTTTCATATTAAGATCGTTAAAAATGGTTGCCAAGGTTCTCTGTCTCTATTAGATAGTATTTAGATTCAACTTATCACATTTTTATTTGATTCCTTATTTCTAACTGTTTAACTTTCATCCGTTAGTTCTTCGGATTGGATTCACGGGGATTTCTGTCCAGTCTTATGGTGGCGGGACAACAATTCTGTGGTGACAATTGGTCAAAGTTGAAAATGAAGCACCAGTCTCATAGTGATGAAGATCTGGTGCGTTACTGCTTCTCTTCAGCATACATTGTGGCCTTACTTCATGACAGTCTCGGAGTTGCGTTGGATGATGAAAGGTACATGTCTATCCCACTGTTTTCTGAAGTTTTGCTTCTGATGCATAAAGTTTCAGACATTTTTATTGCCTTAATTAGAACAATATGAAACTGTAGATCAATTCCCATTGGCTTCCTCTCTAACCCTCCACGCCCCATCACCCACCTCCCCTAACCTTTCTTGTGCACGCATGTCAGCTCTAATGGCTGCTGGTCCTTTGACAGGATTTCATATGCAAGTCAGGTTGAAAACATCCCTCTCGAATGGGCTTTGGGTGCTTTCATCTTGCAAAGTACTGCAAATTTGAACTCGCAGCATGTTGACTGGATTGCCACTGTAATCAGTGATGACTCCCCCACACTGTTTTCACTAATTGCCATTTCGATATTGTTGATGTTTGTAGCCTGGTCTATATCAAAATGTAGGAAGCCGAATTTGAAGACAGTTTACGATCTTGAGAAAGGAAGGTACATAGTTACTCGTGTTGGAAGAAGTTCATAGAAGCATTGGAGCGATCAATTTCATGTTCTTGGATTTGATGTGCGGGGAGAGGTCATGGAATTACTAATGCCGTCATCTACGTTCTAAATGCTTTCTATGTATACTGTCCCAAGTGTCCAAACACCCTTTCAAGCCTACCCTGTTGGTTAGGACAATTGGATTCAACCGAGCTGGCTTCCATAGGTATACACTGAATGACCTAGAGTAGAAATATTTAGCTTCCTATTTTGTATCTAGCGGGAGTTCACAACCTGAAAATTCAAGATGCTTTCTCATTATTAATGCTGCAATATAGAATGTCAAAGGATTACACTTGGGGTTGTATTACTTGCTGTATGATAATGAATAATTCATTTTTTAATTCTCAACTTTCCATCTTCATGCCCTAATCCATTATAGCATAGCTATGCTTTCTTTTCACTTTTGCTTCTCGGGAGAGAGTGGGAAGACTATAGAAATTTGTGTACATATTGCTCGACTGTGGTTCAGGAATTGGGAAAAGAGTTATGCTTATATTGTACTTGAAATGGGAACAAGTTCAGCAGAGTATTCAACCAACATATGGGAAATACTGGCAGATGCTGTGAGATTCATGATGCTGCAGATGAATGTAGTACTGTCCATGCATACAAGGAAAGGCTTGGATTCCTTTTGGCGGATCCTAACCAACCTTAGGCCACTGTGACCTCTGGTTCCGTGAACTTTGTAGTCAGTTTTAGCTATAAAATCAGTACTCTGTTCTCAAGATATCCAAGGTTATGTTAAAATTCTACCATTTTAAGCTTTTAATGTACATTCAATGCACGCTGCCGGACATCATAGAAAGACTACTACAACTCTCTACTTTCAATGGCTGCACATGCAAAGCATATGAAGTTCACAATCATAGAAAGAAACAAAGAATCTCTTAATCTCAGGGAAATGAAAATACTTAAAAAAGAGTAGTAGTTGTTGTCACTAACAAGACATATTTCACTCATGTCTTATGATTATCGTCCCAAGAGTTATTATCCTGTTTGAAGTTTGAACCAGTGACCAAAACGAGGAAAAGAGAGCTGAACAAGAGGATGACAACTCAGATGCTACTATACAATTAATTTCTTACATTAGCAAGCTTAAAACTTCACCAAAATACCAACTTGATAGCTGAGCGGCTGAGCCACAGATCGATAGTGACAAGATGTGATGACAATCCATCTCCTGTACTCTAAAGCTGACCTGAAATGTAAAGAACAAATCAACCCTGTAAAGGGATCGCTGTTCATGGCAATTCATCCTTTTCATTGCTACCATCTGAAACTGAAGAATTGCCATAAACACGAGCCATTTACGTCAATTTCACAAGGTAACAACAGCAATGAAACATGTGTCCTGTGACATTGAAACCTAAGAAATATTGGTTGGGGATGAGGAGGAAGGTATACACATGGATGCTATATATATAATTTATAAATAACACTCGTGAGTGTTGAACCTGGAAAGTGTTGTGTTTTCTGCCAGTTCATGTGATTGATGATGACAGCCATGACCATTTGCATGGCAGATTTTGACTGCAATCCGGCTATAATAAATGTCTACCTAACATTTTTCTATCATTACAAAACAATTTAATGTTTGCATCTTTCAAACTTGCAGCAATTAATTAACTATATATGGTAGTTGCAATTGATTGTAGTTGTTTGACCCTCGAACTTAGAATTAAAGGTAGTGTGTACGCATATGAAGTTAATAAATGGAGATGGCGGTCAAACGACATAAAATATGAAAAAGGAAAAAGAAACCCAACTATCCATGTAAATATATATTATTTAATTGTTTAATTAATATTTGGGTCAACTTAACTTGTCTTATTTATTTAAAATAAACTTTTTTATTTTTTAATTATTATTTAGGACACATCTACCGTGGTCTAAAAATAAGAGATTTAGGTAATTTACTAAAACAAAAAAGTTAAAATTCGTTTACTTCTTTTTTCTTTTTAAATAAAAATAAAGAATAAATTAAAAATCTCGATTTTATAATATTAATCCGAACTTTAAAAAGTGACGCTTAATTTGTTAAAAAAATATTCAACGTTACCTTTATTGTTAATCACATCATATTTTTTATAATTGTCACGTGTCAAGTTTTTATTATTTTCCAACTAACTAACTAAATAATTTTATTATAAAATTTATACAATATTTACTAATAATATTAGTGAAATTTTTATTATATTTTATTAAAATAAAAAATTGAATGATAAAATTTTATTTATGAACTAATATTTATTCTTACTACTTGTTTTCATCATTAAATCTATTGTTTATTTTTTTGCATTTTAAGATATTTTAACTTTAAATATGTTTACTAAATAATTATCAAAATTTTATTTTTATTTTTAAAATAAAATTTTAATTTCACACTTGAAGGGTTATTCTTATTAAATTATAAAATTAAAATAAATAAAATGATAATAGAAAACAAAACTAAAGGTTTTTATAATTTATTAAAATTAAATAAATATTTTATACTGAATTAAAAAAAACGCTGTAAAATAATAAGATAGTTTCTGGAGAATTTAAATTTTAGATGAATTATGAGTACTTAAGTTTTATGTTTTATTTATAAAGTGACATATTATCAATCACTTTAATAATATCCAAAAAAGAAAAATAATAAAATGATTTATTTAAAAATTTTATAAATTCAAAGGATTCTCACAAAATTTTTAAATAAAAATATTTGTTGAAATTCATAAATCAATATAAGAAGTTAGTATATATTCTTTATTTTAACTCTTTTAACCATAAATACAACTATTATCCTACTTATTTTTATTCATATTTTTAATATTTCTATATCTAAGGGTAATAATAGAAAAGTACAAAGATGTTTTTTTGTTTTGGAATAAGAAAAAGTTTAAAGTTTAAAAGATTAAATCGATATTAAATTATTATAAAATTAATTAAAGATTAAATAAATTTAAAATTTTTAAAAGATACCGTCCTTACTTTTATTCATCAAAGAATTTAAATTTTAATTTAAATGTTAACTATTAAATATAAATTAATTAATTAATTTTAGTTTATAAAAATTGACTGATTTTAATTAATAAACTGATTGATTTTAACAATAAAATTATTAAAGTAAATTAAATCAAAAGATTAAAAACTGAATAAAAAATTAATCGAATTAAGATTTTTTGGATCGGATAGAATCGATATGACTTTAAAATATAGGTTTAAGATATTATTTACCTTTTTATTTTTCCACAATATAAATAAGTCCTGTAACATTTTAACATTTAAATACTTTATTAAAATTACAAAAGAACTCTGATTAGGAAAAAAAATAATTGCATTAAATCTCACAGTTAACGGCCGTTAAATCTGAAGCGATAAAACAGTTGCTATAAATGGCGACTGTTCTTAATTAGTGTTAGAGATACGGACAAGTCCTAAAAAAGAGAGGGGAGTGCTTTGAGTTTCTGTCTTCTCCTTTCCTCGTTGTCCTGTTTCCTCCAAACCTCCAAAGGCACGAACTTTCCACGATTGTTACGATTTTCCCAGGTCAGATAATCCCTTTGTTTGTTTGTTTTTGTTGTTTTTGTCGTTTCTGGGCAATCTCAAATCCTAAAGCTTGTTCCTTTTCTTGGTCATTTCTGCTATTTATTGGTTTGTTTTGCTTTTCCTGAAAAGGGGAATCTGTCTGGCGTTGCTGGGTTTTGGGGAAATTAAGAGTTGGGGGAGACAATGAGTGATCACTCGGTGTTGTACGTTGACCGGCTGGTGACGTCATCGTCTGAGGTTGATCGGATCGTCAGGGAAGGGGCTGCCGGAGCATCGTGCTCGAGGGAAAATGAGGAGAGGAACGGCTTCGCGTTGGAGCCGGAGGATGAGGAGGTGCCTCTGATTTTAGAGGCGGAGTGTCGCATTTGCCAGGAGGAGGATTCGATTTGCAACTTGGAGACTCCTTGTGCTTGCAGCGGTAGCCTCAAGGTATGATTGATATGATATCGTATTTCAAGTATTAAATTTTGGAGGTAAATGCTGGTTTCCTTGTTTTGTGGATCCTGTTCAATGTTTTTTTTTGGTCTCTTTTTTTTTTTTGAAAAAAGGAAATGTAACTGTTCCTATATCACTTAAAAGTTAAAACCAAAAGGTCTTTTTTCTATGTTTAAATTTCCAAGATTTAGGATTAATTATGCTTATTAACGATGGGTTACTGCACAATTACGGTGATCCTTTTGATTGCCGCGCCGGTTTTGAATTGCATTTAGCGGCCATTTTGTATTTAATCTCGTAGAAAAGGTGTTATGCAGTTGTAGTTATACTCATTCACTTGGGAACTAAGTTTGTAATTTATATTCTTGTGAAGAAATTAGTCTTTGTTATTGGATTCTTTTTTAGCATGTGGTCCTTTTGCTTTCACTATGTTCATCTGCATGAAATAAAAATTGATGTTTTTTCTCATTTTTTGGCATTAATGGTTGTGGTATCCTTTATGCAGTATGCTCATAGGAAATGTGTCCAGCATTGGTGCAATGAAAAAGGAGATACAACTTGTGAGATCTGCCATCAGGTATGAATTCAAGTATCACGATTGTTATATCCTAGTCCTGAATGATGCGCTACTTCTGGTTTTTCTGTTAAAGGCCTTTCTATATACGAATTACATATCTTAACCTTGAGGCGTGCTCAAAAGATTTTCACTGTGTGGTAAATCGAAACTGAAAAAAGGGTCATTTACTGATATTTCTGATACCTTATTCCATAAAGATATTTACAAGCTGGTATTGGATTACTATAATCACTCATTTATTTACCACAAAAACGGTGCAAGTGATCAATTATATCCATGGGAAAAATGTCTCCACAAATTTCTGATACTCAGCATGCTCAGATATATAGTTTGTAATAAGAAAGAAAAAGTTGGTTACTAGCTTTCTTTCCTGCAAATTGAAAAAGCTTAGCTGTTACCTGCAAGTAGGTACTTTGAGTAAGATAGAAGCTTGTGTGGTCTCATTATGGAATAAACATATCTATAAACTCATTGTTAGTTTGTTTATACTATCTTTCTTCATACGCTTCTTTAAGTTCCTGTTCTTGAGATTTCAGTTTTCCTCATCTATCATTTTTCATTTGGTTTGCAGCCTTATCAACCTGGTTATACTGCTCCATCACGTCCACCACCATTGGAAGATACTGTTATTGACCTTGGGTAGGATACAGCTCTCTGGTCTGTTCAAAAGTTATTCATATCTCATACTAGCTTTCCTCTTGTTTAAGGAGATGTCTATAGTTCTAGGTTGCTTTGGACATGTTATACACATCAAGAATATCCAATATGCTACCAACATGTCTGTTATACATGAGATCTATGAGGTTTACTAACAGGTGACAATCTTTGCATTTTCCAGACTTTTGTGTAATGTTCTCTTCATGATTCCTTTTGTAGCGGAGGCTGGACAATCTCTGGAACCCCTGTTGATCTGCGTGATCCTCGTCTTTTAGCCATTGCGGAGGCAGAAAGACATCTTCTGGAAAATGAGTATGAAGAGTATGCTGCATCAAATGCTAGTGGTGCTGCTTTTTGCCGTTCAGCTGCACTGATTGTAAGCTCTTAAATTTTAAGCCCCTCAGAATTATGCAGTATCATATTGATCAGTTATTTCTAGAGGACTTTTTTTTTCATGTTTCTTTGATGAATAACGTTGGCATTATTTATATAGTTTAAAAATACGCCAAATGCTAAAGCTGTATTGGTTGGAAGGAATACCTACGGTCTCTATCTTTTTGCAGTTAATGGCCCTTCTGCTATTGCGGCATGCATTGACAGTTTCAGATGCTGATTCAGATGATGATACGTCTACGTTCTTCTCTGTAAGTGATTAACAATCATTCCAACATTTCTTCAATTTCAAGTTGGGAGTGCTGTACTGTTGACCAGCAGACTAAGCTATTTTATCTCTGGCAGCTTTTCTTGCTAAGAGCAGCTGGCTTCCTTTTGCCCTGCTACATCATGGCTTGGGCCATTAGCATCTTGCAGCGTAGAAGGCAAAGACAGGTTATTCTTCTTCTATATCTTTTGCTCAGAAGATTTATTTGGATTCATACTAAAATCTGTGCCATAATTTGATACAACAGGAGGCTGCAGCATTAGCCGCCACACAAGTAGCTTTTGTGCTACAATCTGGGCAGCATAGGGGTTTGCAGTTCACAATTGCTCCAGGACCTACCACAACTCCACACCAGGAATCTGTTTGATCGAAGCAAACATGAAATCCTGTCTCAATTGCTGCTCCAAGTTGTCATCACTCATCAGACATGAGGGAATGATAAAATGATAAAAGTTAGAAACTAGAACACCCCACATGGCTGAGCAACTAATGCGTGTTGTCTTTTGTCTTTTCAGTTCTGCACATGTGTTTATGATATTGATGCCCATCATTAAAAGCTGCAAGGTTGTTGTATCTGCTGTGGAATTATCTGTCTCCATCTAGATTTCACATACTGCTTTACGTATTTTCACTGACCATTTTATTTTGCTGCTACTTCATCATTTGACACATTTTCGTATGCTCAATTCAGTTGCCTGCGATTTTAATGTCTGATAATCTTGGTTTTATACAGTTCCATTGACAAGGTGAGCTAGAGGAAGTGAAAGTGCCACTGGACTTCCATACTTAACCCCCTTAAGTTTGTGCTGGTATAAAAGGATCTTATAACATCAGCACCATAAATTACCAATTCCCTTATTTTCCTTTTCTATCCACAGCTGTCTTCCCTGAAACTTACTAAAACTCTCTTGGACAACGAAGCTCTACCCTCTAAGATTGAGAAGGCATTGCGAGTAGCTGTCATTGATAATTAGCACTAAACATGGGACTCTATACTCTTTTTATTTTAATAATTTATATTTTATTAAATTAATATAATTAATTAGATATGTAATTATTAAATATTACAATGTTTAAAATAATTTTGTTTGTTTACATTTTATTTATGAATAATTTATAATCAATTATTGTAAAGATTAAATTAAGTAAGTACAATGTTTTATACAAAATAATTTTATAATGATTAAGAAAGGAGATTAAATTATATTAAATAATTATACTTTGTG
>JAOSBM010000001.1:2119567-2142989 GCA_027568955.1 Erythroxylum tenue
CTTTGTGAAGAAAATTAAAAACATTTTCATATAAATAATTATAAAATTTTAATTTATTATAAAATTATAATTAAGTATTAAACAAGTTAGTTATTTACATGTTTATATTCATACTTAAATCTAAATTTTAATTTTAAGTGAAGCTAATAAAGTTCGAATTAAAAGCTCTTACATTTTCATATTTATTTAATAATATGTACATTTAACAAGTTGTAATTGTATTACTTCAAATTTCTTATCATCTTTTTCAGTAGTACCTCTCCTAATAAAAATTAAATTAATATAATCAACTTTCTAAAATACATAATTAATAAATTATAAAACCATCAATACTCATCTAGAATACAAATATTACGAAAGAAACAATTATAAAAAATAAATCTAAATTTTCCCTCTTTTACATATTTTAATTTTTATAATATAATATTTTATAAATTTAAAATCAAATTCACCTTTTCATAGTATATATAGGTGGAGAATAATTATAATAAATATGATTTTTTTCAATAAATATGATAATTGTTTTTATAAGTACATAGTTTCTTTCACATAATGTATTATGCATGCATGTTTTGAAAGATAATATATTAAGAATAAAAATTCATATATGTGAATGTAATATAATTGTGTTCTTATTGGATAATAAACTCTAAAAGATTTCCATGATTATTTGGATAACATGATCAATCAACTCTTTTCCAATTATTCTTAAAGAAAACAAAGTTTTTCCATATTGAATCTTCCATGTCCTACATAATTCTTATATTGTAATCATTGATAATTTATGTAGTAATTGTAATAGTTCTTTTAAAATAATGGAGAAAAATTCTGAATAGAAGTTGACAATTTCTGATCTCTATAAGTAACTTGAGAAGATACATGAGTAACAAGAATAACATCAGTCGAAGATGATTCTTGTTTAGTTTGAATAATATCTATGTAAGTCTCCTTAGAAAGTGATGCCTTGATTATAGTTTCAAGTTTAGGCAAGGGGCTTCATGTAATACGTAACGGTACCTTAGTTACGAATCTTGGATCGAACGTGAAAGGGTAAAAAATGAAGAAATGTTGAAAATACTTGATTTCGATCTTCATAATTTCAAACGAGTTTTTCGAAGCTTAAACAAGCACGAATCTACGGCCGTTTTCACCAGAACTACTCTCTGGGACGCTAGTAAGGTCTTTCTACTTTTTTCTCAAATCGTAAGCTCTCTTAACGGGTCAGAGAATCCTTATTCTTACAATTGATATGAGCAACTGCAGGAGACCTTAACCTTTATATATATCTTATATCGGGGTTCCCTATCACAGGCTCGATATGAGTCTGGTCCACACTGATCGGGATCCATTTTCTATTCGGACTTCAACTTATTGATTTAGATCATTTATTGGGCCACTTTATTATTTTTATCCGGATCAAATTACGTAACTTAACCGATAAGATATTTAAAAACCGAAAAATGCAATTAAATATTATCCAACTTTATGAAAAAGGACAAAATTGTCCAACATTCCAATGAAGTAAAGAACTTTAAATGGACTCCAACACTTCTCTAAAGATCATAAGTAAATACCAAACACATTTTTATCATGAAAAATCAACATATACTTTAGCAGCTTCAACATTAGGTCATGTTGGATCATAAATAGCTAATTAGTCATATAAAACTTGTAGTCAATGAAAGTCCAGTTTGATAACATTAACAAAAGTTATACAAAGCCAACTTAAGATTTGATGCCTATTTCTTTAATTAGTCAATAGATTTTTTTTTTTGTTACAATGAAGAGAATCTAAAACTACCTCATAAAAGAAATACCACAGGCATCAGCCCATATAATCAAGGAGAGGGCGTCAGGAATCTCATCCCAAATCTGAAAAGTAAAAGCAATGTCATGACCTAATTTAGCCAAACAATCTGCGGCAAAATTACCTTCACGAAGCACATGCCTAATAGAGCAACTCCAAGGCCTAGCAAGTAAAGTTTGAATATTCACAACTAAAACAGACAAGGCATGTGACAAGAGAACACCACACATCACCATCCGCACCGCCTCCATGCTATCAGATTCAACAATGACTTGCCTAAAATCGTGATCCCACGCAAAAATCAAACGATCCCGAATGGACCATAACTCTCCCACCAGAATAGTTGAAACACCAATGCGAAACGAGTATCCCCCGAGCCAACAACCAAATGAATCGCGCAACAAGCCTCCACCACTAGTCAGACCAGGATTAACAATAGAACTGTCGTCACAATTCAGCTTCACCCACCCCGATGGCGGCGCAGTCCAGCCAATCCAACGTCGCACACCCTGAGGTTTCGGTGTTGAAACAGAAGTTAGAGACACTTCCATTGCAACGTTGAAAACAAAACCATTCAAAATTGCTAAGGAAAGAAACTCGTTTTGAAAGATCAATAAATTCCGAGCCTTCCACAACCACCAAATACCTGCCATAAACCAATGGGCCCAGGCAAACCCAAAAGGACCCACAGTATGAGCATGCAGATTCAAATCCAGCCAATCAATCAAGTTCTCCTCAGTAAAAAATTAACAGGAACACCCCACTGCTGCCACCAAGCAATCGCACAACTACAATCACGCAACAAATGCAAAGGAGACTCAGCATGTAAAAAACACACTCCACACAAATTAGAGGTAGCCAAACCCCTCGCGAACCTCAAAGAATTTGTCGGAAGACATGAATGCCCAAGTAACCATAAGAAATGTTTAAATTTTGGTGGGCCAGCTACCTTCCACAACCAAGAAAAATAAGACGGGACAGGAACATTAGATACCTCTTCCGAAAGAAGGGCTTTGTAAGCTGCCCGAACTGAATATGCGCAATTCGGGGAAAAACTCTACGACATAGTATCTGGCACCGAAGAAAACAAAGGCAAAGGAATTGCCCGAATAACCTCCCTGAGCTGAGCCGGAATGGCAGATCGTAAGCCCGAAAAATCCCAAGAACCGTCAGTAATTATATGCGCTACCCGAAAATGTTCTTCCCCTACTGACAAGCCATCCATATGATCCACCAAAGGACCACCCGAGCACCAATTATCAAACCAAAGACTAATATGCGAACCATCCCCAACCCTCCAAACCGAAAGAGGAAACAATAAATCAAAACTCTTAACTACCCCCTTCCATAGATTGGAATCCGAACCCTTAGCAAAAAAGGGTATAGATTTTGCTTTAGCTTTATTATCTTTCTCAGTGGATTTTGGAATCTCACCAAACATAATACACCATAAAATTTCACCTTTTAAGAAGTGACACATCTCTTGAATAGCCATAATTTGATCCATAAAAGATAATATTAGTTAGCTTAGGAATATGTTAAGTAGAATATATGACAAAAATAAGATTTAAAAATCCAAGCTGAATATTGAGTGGAATATTGGATGGTACATGCGTAAATATTGAGAGGAATCCTTAGGACAGTTGTTCTTGAAGTGTTCTTCAAAAAGTCATCACATCAACAGAAGCAGAAGCTTCGATGTTTTGTCTGTGAAAGTTCCAGTGTTCTTCAAAAAGTCATCACGTCAACAGAAGCAGAAGTTTCGATGTTTTGTCCGTGAAAGCTTGGAACACTTCTTGAACAACTGTCCTAAGGCAACTAGGAAAGATGCAAGTTTTTGGAGAAACTTGAAAAACATCCTAGTATTCACCATTAGCATCTGTGTGCACAGGACACGTTGTCCTTTTTCAAGAATCTTTAAAGGAGGAGAATCCTGCTGCTGACTGGTTGGCAAATTTTGCAGTAATTCTCCCATTAGGGATATCATGAATTTACTACCCCTCTAGAAGGGCTGAGTTCTATCCTCGAGTAAGATAGATTGGATTTAACCTAACCACGAATGTGGACTTTGTAATGTTATTTGGTTGTTGTGCCTCCCTTTTATATATATATAAAAAAGGGTCATTACAAGCACCCGTTTTCAACATCTGAAATCACCAAGCATGAGGTGAGATTCATTAAACTCCGATGGCAGGAGCAACCTATGAGTTCTAACGATATAAACACCTGAAGTTTCTCTTTTGTCTATCAGCTCGGGTATGGTATGAATTCACACCCAAAAAAAAAAGGAATTAGTAACCAGAAGCAAAAGAAACTAGGGTCGAGAAAAATTTTAAATCAATAAAAGAGCAGTGTTATGCAGAGAGACGTATGTGTAAAGAGAACTGTCATGATGGCAAGTAACCTGTAGGAGAAGACTGAAATTGATACCCTTTTGCTAATTCATTCTAGACATTAGTTCAAAGTATGCAAACCAAATAGAAAGATTAGACAAAGTACAGTATGGGATATAAAATATAAAACTTGCCTTCCAACCCTCCCTACTCTAAAAAGCGACTAGCAAAAGAAATGGAATGTTCCATGGCCGTTTCGGCTGTTTGACCGGTCAATGAAGCCAACTACGTTATGAAAGTGACATCCAACACTATTTGCATTTCAATTTCTAGCTTTGAGAACAGAGTTCAGATCCTCTGTCTAATATTATGGTATTTTATTGTGTCCAATAAATCTCAACCATTTATTTATGTAGGTCCTGTAAAATAAATGGCTGAGATTCCATAAGACAGAATAAGACAGAGTAATATTGGATAGAGGATCTGGACTCTTGAGAACAACCGATCAATAGCTATCATGTCAGGGATGATATGTTCCAAGTATTATATCGCTTCATAACTCCTGAAGAGCCACAAATTACAGTCTCAATCTCATGCCTGAAGCGCAATATGTATGATGATGATATAATAATATTCTGAAGTTTGCTCAAAAGAGAAAGGAATAGCAGTAGCAACAGCAGCAAGAAGAAGGTAGCTTATCCAAATTGTTTTGCTTAATATTATGCATAAGAAGATGTATGTGTGTGAGACCCACCATATGTTTTGTGGAAGGATTTAAAATTTAAAAGCTAGATAGGGAGAATAAGATAGGAAAGCAACAACTCAATCAACCTTTTCACTTTAATTGGAAGATAGAAAACAGAGAATAAGAACATTAACAACACATTCAAGTTAGGGGTTAACATTTACTTGGCCCATGACCAGTCTCAAGCCACCATAAAATGAATCAAAACCATTTTTGATAAAGTAAAAGAACATATGCTTTAGAATGTTCTTAGTTGCATGTGAAATATATTAAGATAACAAGAACATCAGCAGTAAGGGGGAAAAAAAAGAAAGAAAGGAAAAGACACTCTTCATAAATAAATGCAATAATTTTACAATTAAGAGATAGGACTGAAGGTGAGTCTTCTCTGAATCAGGGATTTAAGAAGTTGGCAACCCAAAGAAGAGCAAAGAAAAGCATAAAGAAACACATTAAGCACAAGAAACCAAGTACTGTTCTTTTGTTGCATAGAGAATAGAGCTTGGAATTCTAAAGTGGAGGGCAAATCTTAGAAATGGCATAAAGCAAGGGTTTGTTTCTTTTGGAGGGCTATTATATTCCACAATCCTTTACCTTCCTTCTTGATTCACTTGGATTAGATTTATTATATGACATGGTCTCTCTGTAGCAGTCTTCTTGTAAACAGCCACTCCTACTTACACAAAGAAACAAAACTCACCTTTTCTTAATCACAAAGGAATTGCAGTTTCCACCTCTAACCCCACAAGGAAAAAAAAAAAAGAAGAACATCTTCTAACCTTGAACATGCACTTATAGCTACAAACTGTAAACCTGATTATTCCCTAGAAAGATGATGATAAAGTGGGTTCAAAAGGTAAATCTTCTAGGCCACCATATAAGCTAAAGCTGAGTTTAAGAGGACAGTCTCACCTGGTAAATTATTAGCTAAAGAAGATAAACCATTGGTTAGCAAGCAGAAGAATCTTATGTCTGCCAAGGCATCAGTGGAACTGTTTCAATGGACAAAAGCAGTAACCAATACTAGAGATGTTGGGGAACAAACGAAAAAAGATACTTGGCTTCCCAAGGGTGTTTTCTTCCAACTCCTTTATTCATCCTTGTCAGATTCTTCATCAACAGCCTTAATAATATGTTTTAGAGATTTCAGGCTTATGATTTGGGGGTGAATCTAAAATTCCTCTAACAGTACTTTTGGGACCCTCTGATCTGCTTTTCTTCTTTAAAAGACTACCCCAAATCTAACAGGTGATAAATACAAGACTTTCGTCTACAGGAATAGAACCTGAGAACAGTGAGGATCACATTCCTAGACCTGTTTAATCTTTTTTACCACCCTAAACAAGAAGGCAAATCCTGCTCTTCTTGTTCGTTTCAGACTAGAAACAATGTCTTTGACTAGTGCTCGAAGATTACTCTTCCTTATTATCTGTATTGGGTCTTTAGCAGTTCAACCTGACAAAGCTTATTGCTTGACAAGCATACAACTGGTCCTGAGACAACCTGTCAAAGCTGAAGGGACAGTGTTGCACAATCGACGTATTCTTGAAGATGTTACCATGCAGAGAATGAAACCAGAGAAGCAAGCATCAAATTCAATCAAGTCATTCGACCCGAATCAATCAAGCAAAAGACGAGTAAGAAGAGGATCAGATCCTATTCACAACAAGTCACAACACACCTGAACAGTTTTCCCATCAGCAAAAAGTAACAGGGAGATCAAGTCAGTTGAGATAAAGAAGAAACAAAAAGCTTCCTGGAAGCCCTGAAACTGGATGGTGGCTGTGTTGAAATGTAGTTACATCTCAAGCAGGAGTCTAGAAATGGTGGGTTGATTGATTTTTCTTTTGTTTTCCTTTTCTTTCACTAGTTTTCATTGTAGAGCGATTGTAAAGTAAAACTATTGAAGACAGTCTTTGAAAGCTAGACATCATCATCTCTGACTCCGACGAGTATAAGTAACAATAACCAACCATCCTAGAGCTTGGTATAGAAGATGATATTGGTTTCCAAAATCAGAACAGGAGTTCTTTTTCCCTCACCTGGGAAATTCCTTTCGAGAATTCAGTTTCAATATGTTATGCCCTGGTAGCCTGCTTTCATAGAGCGACATTGGTTTGTAGTCTAACTGTAGGGCATCAATCTTCTTCCTTCTGTTGCCTGTAGTCTAACTGTAGGGCACCAATCTTCTTCCTTCTGTTGCCTACCTTTCCAATAATTGGAAAACAAACGAACTGAGAATTGTTGTATTAAGGTTTTACGTGCGGGACTATGTGGCCAGACTGCTATTAAAACCCAGGTGATGTCCTTACAATTTGTGCTGAATCATTGTTAATCTGTCACCTTTCAGAACTTTGTAGCAGGCACTGGCTTATCAATTAGGTAGATCAAAGTCTGTGGGACAAACCCTTTGTTTCTCATCACAATTTCCTGTCAGGAAGTTTAGGCATGCAGCTGAGGAATTTTTGTAATCATATTCGGAGTTTCGGACTGAGAATTTTCAAATTTTAGTTTACTTTTCGGTTTTTGTTTTTATTTTTAAATTCAGAAAAACTTTATTTATTTAAAATTTTGGTATTTGTTTTTAATTTTTGTTTCAATGGGCTTTTCATAAATTAAAAAAATCATAAAACTGCTTTTTATTTTTTATTATCTAATATATCATCAATTAAATATATATTATTTAATTATTTGATATTAATTATTAATTACAATTATAATTAATATAATTTATTTTAATTTTATTAATAAATATT
Organism: Erythroxylum tenue; assembly: GCA_027568955.1. NCBI lineage: Eukaryota > Viridiplantae > Streptophyta > Magnoliopsida > Malpighiales > Erythroxylaceae > Erythroxylum > Erythroxylum tenue. The sequence goes on from JAOSBM010000001.1 coordinate 2,127,209, forward strand.
ATGTAAGAGATTAAAATAAAATTATTTACTTAATTTATAAAATTAAATTATTCTTAAATTTTATAATATTTAATTATTATCAATAATAAAAACGTAACTATATTAATATTAACAATTAAACAGATTTAAAAAAACTAAAAATTAAAACAAAGTAAAAACCGCAGTAAAAAAGATAAAAATGAAATCAAATGACCTTAATTTTTTAACAGTTACCAAAAAATATTTATCAAAATAAAATAAAAATAACCAAAAAACAAAAATGTTAATATAGACATTAAAAGAATATATATATTAAAATACCTTTATTATAGAGATAAATAACACAATAAATATGAAAAATTTAGGATGGGATTTAACTTCTTTGAATGTTGAAACCAAGCTCATAATTAAAAAAAAAAACTTGTAATCTTACTCATTAATCTTTAAAAAATATATAATGCAAAATGTTTATAGAGTATGGACCAATAACCCTAGCAGAAGAAGTACTTTGTATGGACCACAGTTAACCAGGCATTGTGTAATATGACATTTGGATAACAAGAAGATAAAGAGGCAAGATCCAAAGAGATCAGGCTCTCCAACTTTGAAGTCCAAAACAGAATAAATCCAAAGACCAATTCAAGTAGATGCACAGGAATCCACAGTCCAATACTGAATTACCTGTTTAGTGTCCATTTCAGAACCCTGCTGCTCCTCAGTGACATATGAATTGCTCTTTTCTTCTCCTTCTAGTTCCTTTTGAGGAAATTATTCTGAATAATTTTGTTTGAATGTATATAGTAACTTATAAATTATAGGATGTTAAATCAATAGAAAAGATATAAGTAAAATTTTAATTCTTTTATTCATAGTTTTATACCCAAAATACAAGGTAGCTAATTTATGAAAAAAAAATGAAAGTCTTGCATATTACTGTTGATGTATCATGCAATGATTAAAATTTTTAGTCGATTCGATCTTTTCAATCATAAAAATTTTGAGTTGGTTAATTTTTAGTTCAGTTTTTAATTTTTTAATTAGATTTATTTTAATAAATCTTTTGTTAAAAACTAATCAATTTATTAATTAATCGGTTAATTTTAATAAATTAATAATTTCTTATAAACTAAAATTAATTAATTAATTTTTATTTAATAATCTTTTTTCGATTAAGCTTTAAATTATTCAAGAAGTAAAGACATTCTCTTTTAATTATATTTTAAATTCTTTAATTTTATTCAATTTTTAACTAATTTTATGACGGCCTAATATCACTAAATTTTTTAAATTTTAAATATTTTATCTTGCTTATTTAACTTCTACTCCAATTTTAAAATATTAATGTCATGTAATGTAACCCCAAGGCGCAGGTGAGTTGGTAAGGGGCTCTCCTGGCTTAAGTGAGGTCGTGGGTTTGAACCTCCCTCATGTATGCAGCTGTTTAAAACTTAGGCCAGAACTTTGCCTCCCGCAAGGGACCTACCCGGCTCGAGCGGGGATTAGTCTGGGTGTGGAATGGCTTAAAGGTGCCTTCCCATAGTTGGGACCCGCCTAAAACACCTCGTGGGCAACCAAAAAAAAATGTCATGTAATGTGACCAATGACGGAGGCACATGGAACCCAGTGGTGCATTGGTCCCCAAGATTATTAAATATTTTTTTATTTTTAATATATATATGACGGAGTTATTTAGGGGTTAGTGGTGCATTGAGTCTCCTAAAATTTTAAAAAATTAAATATTTAGACCCTCTTATCTTAAATTTTTGACTTCGCCAGTGAATTAAACCACTTCTCTTGTGCATATCCTCTCATAACAAGTACATGCACCTTCTTATCCTCTTGACCTTTTTTTAAAAAAATTTTTTGTGCTGAAGATATTTCGTACTATATAATCTTATCTCCTTCTTAGTAATAGTTGAACAAATTAATGACCACAAGCTCTCGTTGATTGATGCTTATCCAGATAATAAGTTCCGCCCATGCTGAGTCTGGAGAGTACATTATCCTTTTGTCTACATATGGTCACTTGAGCTCGGAATCTGATTCTCTCAAGGCCCTTGGCTTTGCTTTTTCAGTATTCAACTCTTCCATTTTAACAACCCCATCCCATTCCTTTTTTACGTTTATGCTCAATTTAGGCATTGCTTCCCTTAGAAAAACCTCAATCATTGCTCAAGCCTAATAATAATAACTATATGGCAATCAGCTTTGGTGTCTCCAAAATTTCCACGCATATCGTCTTTGTGGTGTGTTGTCCTTCACGAAACACCCATGTGACATTGAGATCATTAGCAAATCCAACCGTAGCAAACAGTATCTTTATAATAAATTTTACTACGCGTTTGAGCACGAAGTTAGCTATAGATATAAGTATAATAGTAAAAAGAGACGAGAAAAGGTATGGAAAAAAAAATGATGTTTGGTTTGTAACTTGAGTTTCTGTATTAATACTAATAATATTGTTTGGTTTGTTGAATTAATAGGAATGAAAGATAATACAATACCGTTTTTACCCTCAATAAAAATGAAAATAATTTTCCCTTCATAAAAATGAAAATAATTTGCCTTTCAGGAAATATACCTGGAGGCGCAGAACAAAAATTTTCTTCGTTGATGAGACGCGATAAGGCAAGATGGGAGATCGTAAAGAATTGAGAGGCGATAAGGAAATAAAGAGGATAGTAGGGCAAAGGATGGGGATAAAAGAGTAAAAAATAAACGTGATAAAAACTTAGACTGGAATGAAAACTCGATACCCACGCCCCTTAGTGGGTTTAGTAGATTCTCAAATTTAATGGGATAAATTCATTCCCATGGAATTAAAAACTCCAAAGCAAACACTATTTTTTACAATTATTCAATTCCTCCGTTCCCAAACCCTCAAACCAAAATCAAACCGGTTTTAATGATTTTATAATAAAAATTTTGAACTAACTAATTTTTCGGTTTGACTTAGTTTAATAATATTTGTTATTAAAAACTGATTATTTTATTAATTAATCGACCAATTTTTATAAACTAATCATTTTTACAAGCGAATTAAATTTTATTTAAAATTTTTATTTATAATTAAACTTTAATTTTTTGATAAGAAAGGATAATTTTTAATTATTTTTAACTTATTCAATTTTATTAAATCTTTAACAGATTTTATAAACGTCTTACTAGTTTAACTTCTGTTCTAATTTTGAAAACATTGATAAAATGTGACAAGTCCTTAAAATGTTTTATATTTTTCAACTATTACAAATTTTTTTTTCTTATAGTTGATTACTAAAACTTACAGAGATGTTACAATTGGATTAAAAAATGAAAATTTTGTAATTTATCTTATTAAGTATATGTTTTAAGTAGAATATATTTTTGTTATTTCCATTTCCATAGTTTTAATCAAATGTTTTGAGTATTCATATGCTTCCTATATTTTTAACTATTTTGTATAAATAACATTTACAAAATTTGAGTATATATTACATAATTATTTCCTAACAAATAGAATATCATGTGTAAAGTTCTATAATGAAAGTACAACAAATTGTCAAAATATTTACAAGTTGGTCATCCATGTTTAAAATGACAATAACAAGTCATGTGGATAATTTTGACTGATGAGAGAAATCAAATCCCCCATAAACCATAAACACGCTTACTGAAATCTAATTGGAGAGAGCAAGAAAGCAAAGAAAGCACGTAGAAGCTACAGATGCAAGAGTCATAATCACGGCATTGAACGCCTAAGTCGTAATTGATGAGGAACAACAAAGGGTTTGGACTTTTTCATCAGTTTTCCTGAAACAGAGAGGGGTCAGAACTGCTTTTTCTGCGCCATTTTTGTTCACACTACGCATGCTTTGTTGATGATGACATGATTGTCAGGACATTGTTCCAATTCCATTTAAGAGTTTTTTGACCAAACCCCTTCAGAGATTAGCCCCTACACCATTTCCTGATCTTTCGCCAACTTGTATTCGGGAGAGTGGTGAGGGAGGCTCGAATCGAATCTAATCACCACTTGTCATGTCATAAAGGTGTTTCTTTTTATATATAATCAGATCTATTAAATCCTAATCATATTCTGTGAAGACCCTTTTGCTCTCTTGGATTCTAATAAACCATGATTGGAAGAGGATTAACCTAAAATCTCTAATCACACAACGACAAGCACATCCCATCACTAATACAAGCAAGGATCTTTTGTTTAATATTATTCTGTCTTATTCTGTCCATTAAATCTCAGTTATTTATTTATATGAATCTCGTGTCTATTTATGTGGCTCCCGCATAAATGAATAGTTAAGATTTAAATAAACAGAATAGGATAGAGTAATACTGAACAGAGGATCTCCAACATCACCTGTTTACATTCATGTCGGGGTCCTTTTACATTTTTCGGTTCCAGTATCGTTCAACTACCTGTTAGGTCTTGAAAAATTAGTACATGCAATAGACACACCTTGACGTTGATACTGATATTTAGTTTTCCTAATCTCTAATTAATGTGTCCCCAAGCAACCACTGGGATTTCAATTAGCCTACAATATTTGACTTCAACTAAACCCCACATAATACCAAGTTGATGATTGATTTCTTCACTTAGCACCAAAGAATTGCCAAACTTCACCTTAATGTCAAACTGAATGTCACATTAGTTGTCACCTTTTACAAACTTGGTACTAGTTCTAGCTGCATTTTGAATGGATGAAGGCTTCTATTTTTGATCATGGGGCCAGTGGAAGATGAGCTTTGCTTCCTTCATCACATATAGAAAGGGTTTAATTAGTTAAAGCATGTGTTAATGGAGAGGAAGTGATGATTAAGGATTGCTCCTAATCCAGATTACTTTGTCCACGATTGTCTTCTCTAATCCACATTTGTGATGATCAGATTCTTTCAAACTATTAAATAAGGAAGGAAGCGTGAAACTTTCCTGTTTGATTAAGTTAACAACTTAGAAGCGTGGTCGGCGTAGAAATGTCCATTCACAATCATACAAAGCAGCTTTGTCATTTGATTAGATTCTTTCGATGACCAATTGGGCTACCTATACGGGCATCAAATGATAAAATTTGAGTTTTGGTAGTGACAGTGTGGGAGTTCATCTAATGTGGTGACTCCATGTACGCACTGAACATTAGGTCGCTTTTTTGAAAGATTGGCTAAGATCAGATCGTGATTTATCTCCCTCACACAATATCAGACCAGAGTGTGAGGACGCCTAGGGTGAACGTTCCACCTTTTGAGTCCAAGCTTTGTCATTTGATTAGATTCTTCCAAAGCAAACAAATCAGCCGAGATTATAAATGTTTTGGTTGAAAAGTCTAGCTATTAAATTTCTCGTACACATTAAAACCCTACCTATTTTTTACTACTAATAATAATTACATATTAATTAAAACTTAAAAATATTTTTAATTAAATAATTTATTTTAATCTCTTATATAAAATTTCATTATTAATAAAAATTTTATTAAAATTAATTATTTTAAAATTAACCTTTTATTTAAATATATTTTAATTATTAAATCAATTTTATTTAATTTATATATATTTTTGAAGATATTTTAAATTTAATTATTTTTATTAAATTTAGTTACAAAAATAAATAAAATTATTAAGTAAAATTATATCATTTATAATTTTTATTAGTAATTAATATATTAAAAATTAAATAATCAATATTTAGTTTGATAGTTGATCAGATTAAAAAAACAGAAATAGAAAACAAAAACTATTTTATGGTTTTTATTATTTTTAAAATAGAAAAGAAACCAAAAAATTAATTCAAACAAATATTTTTATTAAATTTGAAAATATAAATATAATTTTGACACAAACAAACAAATAATTTTATTTCTAAAAAGTAAAAAATAAAAATAATAAAATAATAAAAAAGAAGTAAAACTAAACCTCTTTTAGTTATTACTATTATTATTATAAAAAAAAAAACATTAGACAAGTTTCAAGGTGTTAGTCATTACAAAAGATTTGAGAACCTAGGAAGATGGATTTGGTGAATTCGTGGCAGATGAAAGCAGCGGTTTCTTGTAATGAAAGCACAAGAAAGATGCAGAGAGAGGGCTGGAACATGGCTTGTCGTGGAAATCACATTTGCAGGTTTTTTGAGCTGTTCTTATGTCTTTTGGTTTTTGGGGTACCATGTTATTATACTGTTTAAGATGCACGTGTTTGTCCAGGACTCTGCCCCACTCCATTCCTCTTAAACACAAATGTACGGATGAGATTGAATGAAATAGAGTTGAAATATTACAAATGACAAAAGCGATCACGTCCTGCCTAAACAAACATGCCAGCAACGACAACATTGTTTTTCTTCTTGTTTTTTTTTTCTCACTTTCTTTAAAATTGAGGAATAAATTACTTTAATTGACTTATTACACTTCATATCTCATAATTATTTTTGGTTTTTATGACCTTAAATTTTACTTGATATTATTATTATGATTGCTGATATTTGTTGTTCTCAAGTTATATGATATCACGCACATTTAGAAGTCAGACGTGGTGCCATTTTACCAACATTTTGCCCAAAACTAAACTGAGGGGTAAAGGGGATGAAATCACACACCAAGACTGACCATATTAATACCCATGTGAGCTTTCATTACACAAGCAAGCAAGCAAGTAAGCCAAAAGTTTGTTGGGATTTGAGGTGGCACCTTTCCACAGTTGTATCCCTATACCTTTATCTAATGGTTTGTATTTAGTTTCATCGTCGTCGCCATAAAAGATGAAGCCTCCTCTGTATGTCTATCAATATTCCTGTTTCTTAGATTAATGCTATTTTTCATTAAGGGAAGGGTTACATATAGCCTAGCTCTCTCTCGTATGGTTAAGCCATGGACTTAGCTCCTACCAAATCCCCTCCTCATGAATCTGATACTGATACAGAAGCCCCACTACCGAACCATCTCTACAAAGCCTTATCTCTCACCAACGCTTCTTCTTTAAAGACCTCCCATCACCAACCAACACCACTGTCCTCACTGCCATCGCACCACCACCACCAAATGGTTGTTTCTTACAAGGAATGTCTCAAGAACCATGCTGCTTCTCTTGGGGGTCTAGCTCTAGATGGTTGTGGTGAGTTCATGCCTACTCACAACTCACCTCTTGAATCCACGTCCCTCAAATGCGCTGCCTGTGGCTGCCACCGCAACTTTCACCGCCGGGAGCCGTACGCCGGTCACCTCCCAACAGCGTTGCTTCACTGGACGTCCAGTCCAAGTCCAATAAGCTCCGGTCCAAGCCCGAGCCCATCTTCACCAGCTTCACCAACCCCGCAAAACTCCATCTTCCCATCTGCTCCCCACATGCTGTTGGCTTTGTCCGCACCGTTGGATGAGAATCACAACTATCACACCAGTTCCCATCCAACGGTGATGAACCCACATGGCAAAAAGCGAGCAAGAACCAAGTTTAGCAAAGAACAGAAGCAAAAGATGCAAACTTTCGCAGAAAAGTTAGGGTGGAAGATGCTGAGAGGAAATGATGAGAGAATGGTTGAAGATTTTTGCAATGAAGTTGGTGTCAAAAGGAATGTTTTCAAGGTGTGGATGCACAACAACAAGCATAGGATAGAAAAGGGTCAGAGCTATGATTTCAACAGCACCACCAAGTTTGATATCAATGGAGGCAATGGAATTGGGTTACAGACCAAAGTTTCCGACGAGAACAAGGACAATGACAACAATGTCAAGAGCAATAGCTACGACAACTTTGACAGGTTCCAGATTAGGACAAAAGCCGATGATGCTACTGATGGGTCTTCACCTTCAACGTGAGGGAAAGATTGAGACTTTACCGTTGAGAGCAGAAATAGAAGGTAGTAGACATGGAAAAATCTATTCTTTTTTCATTGTTAATTTACTTCTTTGTTATTGCAGTGTTGACTACTGACTAGTCGTTAGTGATTTACTGGTTAGAAATGGAGGTGGAGAAGAGGGGGCAGATACTTACATAAATATGTACTATGTTATCTGTTAACTGAGCTTAATTTTCTCATTAAAAGATCCCATTTTGGTATCCTTTCTATCACACATGTACTGTCATCTTCTTCTACATTTTCATCACATCTTCCAGAAATGTAGTATTAAAAAGTGGGAAAGATTGCTATCTTGATATCATGCATGGTTCCAAGTAGATAATTTTAGTTAATCAGCTGGAACAGTTCCCTTATTGGTTAGTGTTTGATTAAAATATGTTTTCTTCTAACTTGGAAGAGAGTTCATTTTCTCAGTTATTACCTATTTTCTTAAATCTTATACACATGTGTGGATAAAATTAAGTGAATGATATCTAACGAGAACCCCAACCCTTTCCTTTAGGTAAAGAGAGTAACTGGAGAAAAGAAACGAAACAGCCTCCTTGTTTGTCTGTATCGGAGGCTTATCGTTTTGAGTGTGCAATTTGTTCTGACACATGTCAGCTGTAATCACGTCATTAAACAATTCAGTTCATAATACATGTGTAAACATTTACACACAACATAAGCGTTTCCTTGCAAGAGATGGATGGGTTCCAATGGAGTTTGGTGCATCGATCTTGGCTTGGAAAGTAACAACAATGGGATTTGCTCTTATTCTTACTTATTATGGAAGTGTGACTGTTGATCATTAGACGAAAAGCATTAAACTTCAGAGTTTCGTGGCATTCCATAGCAATTTTATATGTTATCTTGTGATCCGATGAGCCTTGAAAGGCAAGCAGATCTTTTTGCTTAATTTATGTTAGGTGACATATGCACTGACCCGAAAGGACAGTGCACGCTCTTTCCTTATTTGGTGTCTTTACTCTTTAGCTTTATTAGTATTTTATTGCGAACTAGTATTAATTTAAGTGAAAAAATCCTTTCTCAGTATATCAATTGCAGGCTTTTACGAATCTGCCACATGTTGCACTATCTGCATTTTCTTCAGCTTTTATTCTGCTGTCAGTTCAGAGCCATAGGAACGAAATAACCAAAACTCAAGAGACTAGCTAATCTGGTTAGGCGATAATGGAGGAGGAGTATATCATTACTCATTGAGATTTTAATCCTGAAAAGTGTTTAAGAAGAAGAAATTGAATTGCCTGTCCAAAAGCGAATTCTATGAATCAAAAAAGCACAAAGCCCTTGTCTTCTGGCCTTTTTTGGGATCTACTTGAAACTTTCCTAGGCTGGTACCGAGCTAAGTAAACAAATCGATGATCTAGCAGAGGCTTTTCACTTCTCTAATAGTCACCTGATTCACGAATCACTTCTCTAGTTTCACAAGTATAAGGGTCTAGTACTTGGGAAATCTCTGGACAATGGGATTGAACTTTTGTTTTGCTGAAACTGAGAGGGTCCATCATTCTGTTTCTTTCAATGTAAGAGAGAGTGTCAATGCGAAACCAACTACGCACAAGTCCAACTTTTGAGCTACAGGCATGGACCATGTGTTGATCTTTTCGGTAGGGAAAGGCAAAAAGAGGAGGGCCTATGGACACATGGATTTAATCAATCCAGAGAGCAAAACAACTTGAATGGACCATCCGCAAACATGTCCTGCTTAAGAGTGGACACTGCCTTACCCAAGACTTTTCGAGAGGAAACAGATCAAAAACAAAACTTCCCCCCTTCTTTTCCTCAGTTTTGAGCTCTTTCACACTCAGACCACGATGGGTTATCTTAAATCCAAAGTCCAATCCTCAACTTCATCACTTATGTTTGGAATGGCAATTGTTTGTTTAAGTACGAGAGCCTACCAACTAGTATGAGTTGAAGGCATCTTTTGTCTCCACTGGTTTCATATTCAAGATAGAGGTAATCCCCTTTATGCTGGATGAAGCTAAAGTGAATCTAACAAGACAGACATCATGTTTCTGTTCATGGAGTATATATATAGTTTAAATCAATGGATGAAATTAACTTAAGCATTTCCTATGAGTTAATGTAGATTGCTTTGGATATGAAATGATTGACTTAAGCATTTACTACGAGTTAATGTAGATTGCTTTGGATATGAAATGATGGAGTTACTTTCTAATCGCCATATCGTGTGGCTTAGAAAACCTTTTCTTTTGACATTATTGATCTATGAAGACGAAGCTATTTTGTCCACGTCCCAATTTTCCAAGGTTGATTAGGGTGTGGCGATTTTATCCATATTAATAGATTGATGTTGCTTGGTTTTTGTCTTTTGAGAATTTTACACGAGAACAATCCTTAAAGTTATGTTAAACATGTCTTAACATAGGGATAAGACTCTTTTCAAGATATAGAGCAATATAATTCATCCTCCTGTCTACATCTCTCTTTCTTTTCCAATCGAAGCATATAACTTTATTTTATCTTTAATTGTTATGATAAGAAGTCCTTGAAGGTTAGAACCTTAAATGCAGTCAGTCCACAAAATCATATAAATATATATATAAACAATGAAGCAACTAAAATAAGGTGAGGAATCAAACAAGTGTCAAGGTGAAATCTAAGATAAGTTGAAGTTGAAATCAAACATGATGAGGCCAAGGTCTCAAATCTTCCATGCAGATTAGGGCCACTTCAGGTTTGGTAATTTTCGTTATCTGAATTTGACCCCATATGTACAACAGATGTCTTGAAGGTTTTTATTTTTCCATTTCCTAATTTTACATAACGAGAAATCTAAAACATGTAATTGGTAGTTTTGTACGTGTACATCTCACCAACTAACAAGCGTTGTGGTGATCAAACTAGGTTATTTACTGATTTCAATGTTCACCAAATGACTTATAACCTAAAATATTAGATGCAAGTGTTGGCAACTCTTTAAAATATCAACCAAGCATTAGTAACTAAAATATTCTTCAATTTCAACGAGCAAATCAGTATAAGATTAAGAAACTTAATGAAACAAACACTAAGATTTACGTGAAAAACTCTATAATTTAGAGGAAAATTTATGAGCTAAACAGACAAGTAAATCTACTAAACTCAAATATGGATTCACAGAGTTTGATCTCTCATTCCACAACAACAAGTTGTCTCACAAATTTTCAGAATTGAAACCAAAGTTGATGTAACAATCAACAGACTCTTAAACAAATCCAAAAAATAATAAAAAGGGAAGAGAATACTAAACTACTTGTCCTCTATTAATTTTTCTTCAATTTTTGACGTTATACCTGCACTCTCATGCAAAACCTAAGTATTTTTCTTTTTGATATCACGAACTAAATTTTTCTGCACCATACACGGTCACATATACGATCATGTAAGTGATGGTATCTCTTCGGTACCATCTCACTTGTAGCTGTAAACAGTCGTGGAGAGATACACAATTGTCTCACACTGTGGTGTATGTCATGAATATAGGCGTGTACACAACCATATATATCTTCGCTCTTCACGTCCTTCTTCACCCGGTTCCAAAGACTTATATAGTTGATCCACACTGTCATGTAAGTGTAGAATATGGGTGTGTGTCACTCTACACTGGTGTGTTGTTTACACGATTGATATACACGGCCGTCAAAGTTAAGGACACTATTAAAGACTGATTTAAAATTCAATTTATTTGTTCAAAATTTTCAAGATTCTATTGTTGCTAACTTTTTGCTCAAGTTTGTTCCTAATATCTCTCACATATGGTTGAGGGAAAATAGTGAATTTTTTTGTCTATTGCTGCTATAAATGCCTATTTAAAGGCTAGTTGACTCAATAAAGAGGTGTATAAGTAGAATTTATTACTTGCAGTTTCAGCCCATTAATTGTTTCCGATATTACATATTTCTTTCTCATTCTTTGTGTTGATTTATCTTATGTTTCAGCATTGTGGTATTAGAGCCAGTCGAATGTCCACCAACAACAACGTAGTAAATGTCACTCAGCCGCAAATCCCTATTTTCAAAGGGGAAAATTATCTGTTTTGGAACATCAAGATGAAGACCCTATTCAAATCGAAAGATCTTTAAGAGCTGGTTGAAGGTGGATACCCAGAAACTGATGATGAGTGAAAAACCGAAGGGAGATAGTTGTTTCGTAAACTTTCTGATTCGTTTCCAGCAAACAAATAAAATCAGAAAAATTAAGAGAACCAAAAATAAATCAACATCGAAAATTTGACAACGCAGTTCGGCACATCTTGCCTACGTCTGCGGGGCCCTCACCTAGCTTAATACTTTCATTCAAGTACAATAGATTTACCCAAGGCTTTACTGACCCGACACCACTCAACCTTTGACACTATCTCTCAACCTCACTTTCCGTGAAAGAATTTCACACTCAATAGTACAACCACCTCGTATTAACCTCAACAGAGGATTTTCTCAACAGTATTTGATAGTAAGGATAAGAAATAAACAACTCAAGTGACCAATCAACTAAGAACAAAATAATAATACACTTGAGATAAAAAGAAGACAACTTTCCGAAAGGTTAAGCTCCACTGAAATAAATCTGGAAGTCGTCGTAACAATAATAGGAAATCAACTTCACCGTGGCTATACCTGACGCATTTCACCCTTGGCTGCTTTACCGTGGCTTCAATCACCCTAAAATGTTATTTAGCTATTGCACTCCAAAACATACACACCACCCCACTCATTATTGCATTGAACAATTAATACCCTCACTTCAATGCCACACACTCACCACCTTCACTTTAACACCCACTGCATACACACGTCATCTTCACTTTAATTAATGCAACACCCACGGTAAGGAATATATCTCCTTTTTAATTTAATTAACTCCACAGTGCACTGTTTCTTCTATCTCCAATTAATGCATATACACTCTTTTTCCCATACACATAGAACTCTCTACCGTATGTATATATACTCTTTGACGCACATGCACGCCCACTTCGTTTTTGCACACTAGCTTCTTTTATAGACTTCTGCAGTGTAATGGACAATTTACGCACTACTCATCTATGCCACACACGCACCTTAATGCCAAAAGCCACACACACACAAAAGCTAGATTAACTTCTGCGGTAGATACTAGATGTGCACAAATCTCTCACACAGTCAGAGTTCCACTTAAATTCAAACATGCAACAACCTCATCCTTTTAATTTCATCAATCCACAAAACCTGCAATCTTATGAAGCATGACGAATAGTCACACATATATACCTTAAAATCTCCCCCTGAATGGAACATTCACTATAAACAATCTTATGTCTTCCCCTAGGAACAAAACAATATCAAAACGTATAATCATAATAATCAACAATAGGTGCAACAAAAGAATCATAAGCACGCCAAGAAGACACATTACCACCATTCAAAACATTGAGAGATATGCCCGAGAGAGAGAGAGAGAGAGATATCCGAGAGAGATACCTATACTGATGACAGAGCTGAGGAGTCTTCGGTGGAGCCAAATATAAGTCATAATGTAAACCACTAAAAAGATGAGACAATAATGGCAACATAAAAACTAAAAAACTATATATTTTTTTATGTTTCCTCTTCTTTTTTTAACAACACAAAAAATACTTAAAAAATGTAAGGCACACAATTCCTATGCCTCTCGAAGAAATTCAAACCTAGTCTTTTTCTTCGTCATATTATCTTTGTCATCGGTTTCTTCTTCTGAAGTAACTGACTTACCCTCTGTCTGACCAGTTTCTTTACAAACAGTAACTAACTGTGAATCTAGACAACCTCTTGTTTTTCCTTCACAATATCTTTGTGTCTGTAATTGACCCTTTCTAATCCAAGTGTGCTTTGGTAACATGGGTTGTCGCTGAAAATTTAATGGAGAGTGTCTAAATTTTCAGTTCTAACCCCTTTGGAACATCATTTGTAACATCTTGTAGCATCTCGGCCTTATGTGCCCGATAATTTCACAAAAATGACACGTCGGTATAAATCTTCTGTTCTTTCTCGATGTTTCTTCTTCTTGGACAGATCTGGACATATTATTTTTCTCCTCATTCACTTTAGCGCACTCACCTTTATAGTCAATGCCTTGAAGATCCCCTTTAACCTTACCAATTTCCATTAACTTTTTTAGTTTTTCTATGCCTCCATTCAACATTCTCAATCTCTTTTCGGTACTTACTACTTTCATTCTAGCTTCACCAAGCTCATCTGACGTCAACATCAATTTTTTTTTCTAACTCTTGGATGGTGTTCTTCATAGAGAGATTCTCTTCCTTCAATCTTTCATTCTTTCTACATATTTTTACTCATTTTTCGTACATTAACTCATAGGCTTCATAAATACCTTCCTTTTTATCATCTAATATATGTCATCACTTTCATAATATGAGATTGAGCTTTGAGCTGAATCATCTGCATTTTTCTCGAAAATTTTCAATTTACTTACTTTTTCGTCTTCAGTTACTTTTTTCTCGGTTACTGTTAAATAAATAACTGGACTTTTGCTATACAAAGTAACTAACACATCACTATTTACAACTTCTTCTTCACTTCCGGATTCGTTATCACTTCAAGTGCTCGTATATGATTTTCCTTTTCTCTTCTTCATGGTATTAGCACACTCCGCTTGAACATGTCCAAAGCCTTGACACTTATGACATTGAATTCTCTTTACCTTCCTTTCACCCTTTTGTATTTTGACTTGATGTTTTACATTGCAGCTCGATGAACTTCCGCCATATTGTCTAAAGTCGGGTCTGTTTTTTTTCATTCTCTTCAGCCACTTACTGAACTCTTGTGTTAATAGCTCCATTTCCTCATTCTCGTCGGATTTATCTTCTATATCATTCATACCTTTTTCAGTTTCCACCTGTAGTGCCAATCCTTTGCTTCTTTCTTGCTTACCTCTTAAAAGATTCATTTCGAAGTTTATAAGAATTCCAATAACTTTCTCCAATGACAAATTATCAATGTTGTGGGCCTCCTATATTGCTGCAATTTTTGGAATAAATCTTGGAGGTAGTGATCTCAGTGTTTTCTTGACTAGTTTCAGGTTGGAATATTTCTTCCCCAGTTAATGTGCCTGATTCGCTATATCTCACAATTTTTCATAAAAGTCTCTAATTGTCTCATTCTCATCCATCTTCAGCTCTTCAAACTGCACAGCTAACATCTATTGTTTTGACGCTATCATAGATTTTTTCCCTTCATGAATAATTTGCAAAGCATCCCGCGCTTCTTTAGCCGATTCACAAGTTGATATCATTGAGAAGCATCCCTCATCAACAGCACTGAATATCGCATGCATTGCTTGTGAATTTTCAAGTGCACTTTCTTCTTCAGCTCTTCTCCATCCAGATGAATCTTTTTAAACTCCATCTCCTTTATCATCATTTATCATCGGATGCGTCCACCCATGTACTACCGAATTCCATGCTTTTGTTCCCTGCGCCTGAATAAAGACCCTCATTCGTGATTTCCATGCAGGATAATTGTAACCATCTAACAGCAGTGGCCTGATAATTGACGCTCCTTTTTTTATGATCATGTTTCTGAAACTAGGATCTGCACCAACTTGCTACCAAGTTTTGAATCAGTGACCTCCCTCTGATACCAATTGAAAAACCAAAGGGGTAGTTGTTTCAGAATCTTTCCAATTTGTTTCTAACCAACAAATAAAATTAGAAAAATTAAGGGGCTGTTTGGTTTCGTTTTTTTTTGGTTTTTCGTTGTCGTTTTAAAAAAAGAAGAAACTGCCGATTAAAACTTGTTTGGTCGAGGATATTGCGATTTTTCGTTTTAAAAAATAAGAAAATCGCAACGACTTGGGAAAAACTAGAAAATAACATTTCCGTATGTTTTTAAAACAAGTTTTCTGTTTTCGTATATTTTTAAAACAGGTTTTCATAGTTCATGTTTCCTGCGCCGCCGACTCTGCATCTTCAGC
>JAOSBM010000001.1:2148101-2162075 GCA_027568955.1 Erythroxylum tenue
ACGCATGTTTAATTACGCGTCGCGACGTAGGCCCTCACGGACGTTGCGACGTTGCCAGTTGCTTCCGTGAGAGTTTTGCATTTCCAATTCTTTCCTTCACGCACGGGTTTCAGGGTTTTGCGTCCGATGTTGGGCTCCAGAAACGGAGTCCAACACGATCTATGTTAAAACAAAAGGGAATGCCTGATTGTTTTTAGGCTGAAGGAGTTGCTACTGCTGTTCATATCTTAAATATTTCACCAACTAAGGCAGTATGGGATCAGACCCCTTATGAAGCATGGAGCGGAAGAAAGCCCTCGGTAAGTCATCTACAAATTTTTGGGTGCATCTGCCACGTTTTACTTACTTTAGATCAACACAAACTGGACAAGAAGTCACAGAAGCATGTTTTTATTGGTTATTGCTCTAAATCTAAAGCTTATCGACTTTATGAACCCTTAAGTGGGAAAATTATTATTAGTCGAAATGTTGTATTTGATGAGCAAGCTAGTTGGAATTGGAATACCAAAGACAACAATGAAATTCCTCAAGCTGTGATTGAAGAGGAACAAAGTGTACTTGAGCAAGACAAGCCCTAAGAAGATGATCTGGAAAAATCACCATCAACTTCTTCATCTGAAGAATCTTCTCCAAAACAATCAGATCAACTCCGCAGAAGCGATCGTGGTCGAGTTCCTCGACGTCGGTTTGAGATTGAGGGGGAGACTACTCAATCGTTGGTCCTGTATGTTGGGGATCCAGTCACCGTAGAAGAAGCCATGGAAAGACAAGAATGGAGAATTGCAATGAGAGAAGAACTGTCGGCAATCCAAAGAAATCAAACATGGGAGATGGTCGATCTTCTTGAAGGTAAAAATTTAATCAGTTTGAAGTGGATTTTCAAAACGAAATATTTGGCAAATGGAAGTATTCAAAAGCATAAAGCAAGGCTAGTGGTAAGAGGATTCACGCAGCAACAAGGAATTGATTACGAAGAGACATTCTCTCCAGTAGTGAGATTTGAGACGGTGAGAATAATTCTTGCAGTTGCAGCTCAAAAATAATGGAAAGTACATCAGTTTGACGTTAAGTTCGCTTTCTTGAATGGCAAACTAAAGGAGGAGGTATATGTGAGCCAACCACCAAGTTTTGAAAATAACACTGAGCAGAACAAAGTATTTCTCTTGCGGAAAGCTCTCTATGGGCTTAAACAAGCACCGCGTGCTTGGTATAGCAAGATCGACGAGTTCTTTCACAAGAACGGTTTTGAGAGGAGCTTTCATGAACCAACGCTCTATGTGAAAAGGCAAGGTACCAATAATTTGCTCATAGTAAGTCTTTATGTGGATGATATGATCTATATCGGCTCATCCTTACAGATTATACATATGACGGATTTCGGAGAATTGCAGTATTTTCTAGGACTGGAAATTATTTAAACTCAGGAAGGAATTTTTATGTCACAAAAAAAATATGTGGAGGATACACTGAAAAAGTTTAATATTTAGGGGTGCAAGATCGCTTCAACACCAATGAATATCAGTGAGAAACTGAAATCAAATGATGAAACTGGAGTGACAGATGCAAGAATTTATAGAAGTCTGGTTGGAAGGTTAATATATCTTACTCATTCACGTCCAGATATTACTTATACTGTTGGTGTTCTATCTCGATTCATGCATAGCCCAACAAGGCACCATTTCGGAGCTGCAAAGAGAGTTCTACGTTATTTAGCAGGTACGAAAGGTTATGGAATTTGGTTTTGCAAAACTGAAGATTTCAGGCTTAAGGGATTCACAGACAGCGATTGGGCCGGCTCTATGGAAGACAGGAGAAGCACTTCCGGTAGTTGTTTTGTTTTGGGTACAACTGCCATTTCTTGGAGTTCGAAGAAACAGGCCACAGTAGCCTTATCCTCGACAAAAGCTGAATACGTAGCAGCTGTTGCATCCAGCTGTCAAGCGGTGTGGCTAAGACGAATTCTCAGTGACTTGGGGCATGAACAAACTAAAGCTACCATCATAAAATGTGACAACAAATCAGCGGTTATATTGGCAAAGAACCCAATACACCACAGCCGAACCAAGCACATCGAAATCAAGCACCACTTCATAAGGGAGCTTATTGCAAAAGAAGAGGTTCAATTGGAAGAGTGTCGAAGTGATGAGCAAATTGCAGACTTATTGACAAAAAGTCTACCTCAAGTAAAACATGAGGAATTTAGCGCCAAATTGGGACTTTCAACGCTCAATTGAAGGGGGAGTGTTGAGTTTTTTAATTTTCACGTGTCTGGTACAGTTAATGTTGAATAAGTCTTCCTGTGATATTTTCACACCAGAGGAATTAGTCCAGTAGTTGAGATTCTTTAGGCTGAATATTCTCTTCTTTACGTGATTGTTTGTTTTTGTATTGCCTATTTAAAGGCACTGAAGCTTTCTTGAATAAAATCACCCAGTATCAAAAGTTGCTTCCAATTTTTTTCCTTCTTGCCTTTCATAACTCCAACAAGACATTAAGTATGCTTGAACTATCATATGCATTATAGTTTAAGATAAGAGATACACTCTAATGTAAGAGAGTTGATATTGTCGTACATGAATAATATCACAAGTGCATAGACAATATAAGAAATCTTTAAAGCTACGTGAACTTCAAATTAAATAACTTTTTTTCTCTAATTTTAGTCCTAAATAATTGAGTTAATGATCATTATCTTAGAACATTGTTAGAAGATCACGAATGATTTGATCCACCGAGATATCATCATGATATATTCAAGGACTTATTCTCTTTGTGAAATGGGAAACGAATACAAAATATTTACATAATAATGATATTGAGATGATGATTAATGTGATAAAGATACAAAGGTGCTTCGAGATAGATAAAAGACTAATCAATAAGTTATTTTTAATGGACTTTTATAAGCACCAATCACTAATTTCACAAGTATCTTACGTATAATCTGAAATATATTTTTTAGTTTATGAAATTATATTTAAAACTTTGTTATATCATTATTATCTTTGTTACTAACATGTCTCATCGATGATTTGGAGCAACTTCAATTAGAAGATGGAAGAAATAGCAGGGGAATTCGGCAAGACATTTGACATTGAAAAGTTGATGGAGACAGAAGAAGGAAAAAGCGTCACAGAAGAGGAAAGTTGTGAGGAAGGAATAGTTCTTGACTATGGTACACATGTTGACAAGAATTCTGGAGAATATGAAATGGAAGAAGAGGGTTTTAATGCAGATAAAGAGGATGATGTAAAAGGTTCGGTAATTGAAAAAGTTCGTGATCCAGAAAGAAGAGAGGACTGTCGCAAAAGTCTGGTACCCGAAGACAAAGAAGATGATGAATTAGAGGCATTGACGGAGGAAAAGAGGTCTGACACGGAAGATACATTTGAAAACCAGCGTCATCCTTCACATGTATTTTATAAAGAATAAATTAAAAATTTGTGTTTATTGAACTTGTCACTGTACATCAATAATGAATGAATATATATACAAGAGTTTGCTCAGAAAACAGACAAAAGAATATATACGAAAATGTTGTAATAACAGAATCTGGTAGAGGGACCAGTATCGTCTACAGAGACGTCATACGGTAGTGGAGTGTTCCTTGATAAGCCCCCGCAAGATGAACTGTCTGGAGTGAACATTCATCTTGGAACGAAGGGAATCAAACTTAGTGCGAGATAGAGGTTTGGTTAAGGCATCAACAACCTGATCATGTGTGGAAATATGGGAGACCCGAAGCTGTTGAAGCTGAACCTGTTCCCGTACGAAGTGATAATCTAGAGTAAGGTGCTTCATCCTAGAGTGAAAAACATTATTGGAGCAAACATAAGTCGCACCAACGTTGTCACAGAAGATAGTTGGAGAAGCAACAGGTGAAAGATGAAGTTCGCCAAGCAGATTGTGGAGCCAGAGGAGCTCAGCAGAGGTGGTGGCAACCGCCCGGTACTCAGCTTCGGTGGAGGACCTGGCAACCGTGCGCTGACTCCAGGACAGCCAGGAGATGGGGTTACCGCCAAGAAAGACAACATAGGCCGATGTGGGCGTTTTGGAGTCAAAGTTGCCACCCCAGTAGGCATCACTAAACGCAGTGAGAGAGAAATGCACCGGTCAGCGAAGAAGGAGACCATAATCATGAGTGGTTTTGAGATATCGAAGAGTGCGCTTGAGCTGGGCAAAATGAGTGGCAAGGGGTCGGTGCATAAACTGAGACAGCTTATTGATGGCATAACACAAATCTGGGCGTGTAATGGTAACATATTGGAGCGCAACCACAATACGACGGTACAAGGTGCTATCAACCGGAGCAGAGCCATCATCAAGTTTCAACACAGTGGAGGTGCAGAGCGGAGTGTGACAGGGCTTGGAAGCATCCATACCGAAACGGTGTAAGAGATCATGGATGTACCGTTGTTGAGAGAGAAGCAGGCCATCACCAGTAGGGGTGATCTCAATACCCAGAAAGTAGCTGGGGACACCAAGATTCGTCAGAGCAAAGCGGGAGAAAAGGGCAGTCATGAAGGCACGAAGATGAGAGGGGGAGTTGCCTGTGAGTAATAAATCATCAACATAGACCAGAAAATACATAGTTATACCATGAAGATGATAGATAAAGAGGGAAGAGTCACAGGTGCTCAGTCGGAAACCATAGCTCACAAGGAAGCTATGAAGCTCAGTATACCAGGCTTGCGGTGTCTGTCGCAGGCCATAGATGGGCTTACGGAGTTTACAGACATGAAGGGGGAAGTTCGAGTGAACAAAGCTCGGAGGCTGTTTCATATACACCGTCTCCTGAAGATGACCTTGAAGAGAGGCGTTGTTGACGTCCATCTGGTGGAGAGGCCAAGCCTTGGCAAGGGCAATGGTAAGAATCACCTTGATGGTTGGATGCTTTGCAACCGGGGAGAAAGTCTCTTTGAAGTCGATACTCGGGAACTGACTATAGCCTTTAGCTACAAGACGAGATTTGTAGCGATCCACAGAACCATCAGGGCGGCGCTTGACCCGAAAAAGCCACTTACAACCCACAACATTTGAAGCTTTAGATGCGGGAACCAGCTCCCAGGTGCCATTCTGAACAAGTGCATCATACTCAGTCGAGGCGGAGGCACGCCAATGAGGGTGACGAAGAGCTTCAGTGATAGTCCGAGGTTCCTCCAATTCAGGTAGGGGATGTTTTGTAACAGAGTATACCTTTGGTTTGAAGATGTTGTTCTGCGATTGAGTGACCATCGAATGACGACGATCGGATGAGGAAGGTGGGGCCTCAACTGAAGGTGGAGCCGAGGGACAAGGGGGAGCAGCCGGTGGCGAAGGAGCCGCAGACGGTAGCCGGGTGATCTCAGGGGAGGAGCGGACCGAACTTATGGGAATATAATGGGCAGGGGGTGAAGGTACAGGTGGAGGTTCGACCGAAGGGGGAGGGATTGCAGAAACGGATAGAGACGGATAAAGAAAAATATCGTCAAAGAAACGGACATGACGAGAGATATAGACCTTGTTGGTGGTAGGATCAAAACAACGATAGGCAAATTGGGTGAGAGAATAACCAAGAAAAATGCAGGGAAGGGAACGAGGTTGGAGTTTGTGATCCACATACGGACGAAGCCAGGGGAAGCAGAGACAGCCGAAAGCATGAAGGTGTGAGTACGTGGGTGAGGTCTGGTGAAGAAGTTCATAGGGTGTTTTCATGGACAGGAGAGGAGTCGGTAACCGATTGATGAGGTAAGTGGCAATGAGGGCAGCGGCAGACCAGAATGTGGGCGGTAAATGACTGAAATGGAGGAGGGACCGGGTGGTTTCAATGATATGGCGATGTCTTCGTTCAGAAGCGCCATTGAGTTCAGGGGTGTGAGGAGGAGTAGTAAAGTGAGATATGCCATGTTTTGAGAGGTATAAACGAAGTTTGATATATTCACCACCATTGTCGGTATACAGCGACTTAATTTGAAAACCGAAAGATTTTTCAACAAAACATTTGAAGGAAAGAAAGACAACAGAAACATCGGATTTGTGTTGTAATGGATAAAGCCAAACATATTTTGTAAAATGATCAACAAAAATGATGTAGTAACGGAAGCCATCAAAGGAGGTGACAGGAGCAGGTCCCTAAACATCCGAGAAGATCAACTCGAGTGGTCGGGAGCTGCGAAGGTGCTGAGTAGAGAAGGGGAGTTTGTGACTCTTGGCACAAGCACAGGAAACACACAGAGGCAGAGGGGAGGAGAGAGAGCGAAGAGGCAGACGAGAGCATAGATGCGACTGAATATGACTGGAGGGATGACCGAGAAGATGATGAAGAACAATAGGATTGGACACGGTGGTAAAGTGAGCAACAGGGGCCGAAGAGGGGATGGGAAGACGGTAGAGATCACCGGGACACCTCCTCATGAGAAGCACCGCTTTCGTCCGCAAGTCCTTCACCTGAAAGTGAGTGGGAAACAGTTCAATGGAAACACGGTTAGTAGTGCAGAAACGTTTAACAGACACAAGGTTACGGGTAACAGTGGGCACATGCAGAACATTATCAAAGAGTAAGGGTTTAGAGGGAGAGGTGAGAAGGAAGCTACCAGTGTGAGCAATAGGGAGATTAAAACCATCACCCATTTGAAGTTGAGAGTTACCCGGGTAAGGAGATCGGAGATGCAGGTTCTCAAGGTTATTGGTAACATGATGGGAGGCGCCAGAATTGAGAATCCACTCTTGGGTTGGAGAGGAGGGGACGAAAGGCGCATTGGGCACACCAGTAGGCGAGGAAAGGGGCGGGCGATGCTAGGGCTCAGGGCAGCCGGAGGGGTGAGAGGTTAGATGGGCCGGAGGGATGGACCCAGGAGACTCGACCCAATGACTAGCAAAACCAACATAAGGGGCAGACGAAGCAGAGGGAAACCCAGTGGGATGGGGAGGAAACCCAGGACGACGGCGATGAAGTTTGCGACAAACCTTGGCAGTATAGCCGGGTTTTTCACAAAACTGGCAAAAAACATTACGATAAGAGTTGGGGGAAGAGATGGGTGGTCGGGTAGGGGGATTGTGATGCTTGAAGCGAGCAGGTGAGCGAGGAGAGGGGTGCCAGACCCGGGTCGCAGAGTGGGCGATGGAAACCGGAGTGGAATCGGCGAGTTGGGACTGGCGCAAGGGGAACGACTCGTGATCAGTCAATTTATCAAAGAGATCGTCAAATGTGATGGGTGTCTCCCGAGCACGAATGGCGGCACTGACGTCACGGTAATCAGAGGGGAGGCCATTGAGGGTATGGATGACAAGATCAGTGTCATCAACTGGGCCACCGATGATGGCGAGTTCATCAGCGATACCTTTGATATGCTGGAGATAGGCAGGGATGGAAGAATCACCTTTGGTGATCGAGATGAGACATTCTTTTAGAGACATCAATCGAGAGCGAGACTTGTTGGCATACATCCGAGCGAGAAAAGCCCAGGCCTGGTGAGAGGAGGTGAAGGAGCCAAGCATGTTGACGATTGTAGCATCCACTGAGGTGGTAAGGGCATGGAGAAGAAGTTTGTCTTGACGGACCCATTGCTTATACGAGTCATCATTTTCAACAGGGTAAGGTAGGCTACCATCAACATATCCCATTAGATCATAACCGATGAGTAAGGAGGATAGTTGGACACGCCAGGCCGGGTAATTTGAGCCAGTGAGTTTGAAAATGGACTGCATGTTTAAGGAAATGAGATTGGAGGAGCTATCAGCTACTGGGAAAGCATCAGGAGCCATGATCGGTAGAAAAAATTGCAGGTATGCTTACTGCTCTGATACCATAAAGAGTAAATGAGAAATTTGTGTTTATTGAACTTGTCATTGTACATCAATAATGAATGAATATAAATACAAGAGTCTGTTCAGAAAACAGACAAAAGAATATATACGAAAATGTTGTAATAACAGAATCTGGTAGAGGGACCAGTATCGTCTACAGAGACGTCATACGGTAGTGGAGTGTTCCTTGATATTTCAATTACGTAGTGATGTAAAAGATGAGTCTTTCCCTGCAAATTGCGTGTCCACCGGGAGCAACTCGAAAGTTGATTCGTTTATTTGCGAGTTCTTACCTTACAGAATCGCTAGCGAAGGACTCGTATCTGGAAATCCAGGTCCTCATCTTATCTATGTGCAGCAGGTAGAATATGACAGGGACAAAGAAACCGATTTTCTGATAGCCAGTCTTACCGATTCTGATGAAGATTATATTATCATAGAACCTCAGAAACAGAACTCAAGTTTATCGTACGAGGAGGTGCTATCTGGCAAGGATTTAGCTAAGGTTGAACATCATCACGAACAGGAAGTTACAGGTCAAGACAAAGCAGAACTTGAAACTTGGTATGTTGACGACAGCAAAAAACGTAGCTTGAAACCCAACTCCTTCTCTGATGTGCAGGACAGTGCAGATTTCTCGAAAGAGCATAAGGACGTAATCGAACAGCAATTGGAACTGAGAAGTGCGACAAAAGGTGGTCTTCCAACGATTTTAGAAGAACCAGAGACCGAGGAATTGGAGACACCAAAGGTAGTGTCAAAGCTTAAGCCTCTCAAGATTGCAGAACATATTGAACATCTCATGGAGGAGATTCAAAAGGTTTACAAAAGCTATTCAGACAAAATGCGAAAATTGGACGTCTTAAAGTTTCAAACCATGCAAGCGTATGGTAAGTTTTAGTAAATCCCATATGCTCTCGTCTCCACAACATGAACATTAGTGACCCATCAGGTTTAGAAAATCTTGGCTTTGCAGAACGGCTATAGTTGCATAAATCATTTCAGAATGAGGCTTTTGATTTCGACACTGATCATTTAAGAGAATTATGAGGCTTAGAGGGTCTCCATCTTTTTTATTCCCAAACATATTTCCTGAAAGCTTGTTATGTTTCATTGGCACTCCTAAAATTCTCTTGTACTTGTATTAAAGCCTGCCTTTATTTTTGTACCTTAGATCTACCAGCTAACCTAAGATATTAATCTCCATCTCTTTTTGTCTCTTTTCTCTTTTCGGGCTGTTGAATATATTCTATGGTTACCTTAGCCACAATCATGGGTGTTATGACCTAAATAGGATGTTGCTTCATGAATGAGATAAGAACTAGCATTGGCACAAGACATGAAATCTATGTCGGACTCATATGAGTCAAAGGCAATTATAAGTTCAAAATGATACTAGTGTAAGTATCAAGAGTGTCAGCATCGTACCTGTGACACAAAATTCAAGAGTGCGCAAAAATATAATTTTACTGAAATTTGATATCTTATAGGTAACTCTAGTCTATAAATATTTTGATTAGAGTTTTATATGCTGTGTAGTAGATGATACTCTTAATTTTTGTATCATTTTATCATAGCAAAAAGAAATTTATCTTCCTATCTGTGAAAGTAGGTCACATTGATCAAAACATCTAAATTATGTATTTGCTTCATTTATTTTCTTTCTATCCCCTTTGTTTGGATGATAATTGGTATCAGAACACCTAGAATTTCTTTGCAAATCTAGAGTCATTTGTCAATATGTCTTTTTATAAATTCAATATTGAAAAATTCAGTACAACGAATTATTTCACTCTATAGATAGCGAAGACGTGGATGTGTCTTGTTTAGTAGAGA
The DNA here is from genome assembly GCA_027568955.1 of Erythroxylum tenue. Lineage (NCBI taxonomy): Eukaryota > Viridiplantae > Streptophyta > Magnoliopsida > Malpighiales > Erythroxylaceae > Erythroxylum > Erythroxylum tenue. The sequence continues at coordinate 2,157,723 of JAOSBM010000001.1, forward strand.
TGCATAACAACGCCAGAATGTGAAAAATTGCAATAAAATTTGGAGACTCTGGAGATGGAAGAGATTATGTCAAAGGCACATAATGCTATAATATTGGATTTAGGAGACAAAGTCTTGAGAAAGGTGGTTGATGAAACAATTGCTGTATCTTTATAAAAACAACTTTAAAGTAAATATTATAATATATTGTTAATGAATCATTTATTTCATTTGTATACCTTAATGATGATAGAGAATATACAAGTGAAAGATCACATTGATAATTTTCATCAAATTGTCTTATATTTATAAGGTGTTGGGAATAATTTTAAAGATGGGGATTAAACTATAATCCTTTTTTTGTTCCTTATCTAATTCATTTAAAAACTTTGATAATACTATATTTTATGATAGATAGATTATTTTTGTTAATGATATGAAGGATGTTAAGTAGTCCAAAAAATTGAAGAAAAAAGGTTTTAGCACATATAAAGATGGATTAGATTTAAGTATAGTTGTTAGTAGAGATTAGAACAAGGAAAGGACTATTGGAAATATGAGTAAGCCACATTCTAAATCGAAGCCTAAAATTGTTTGATGTTTAACTATGAAAAAGGGAACTTTAGAAATGATAGTTTATAATAGAAGAAGGGAAACGAGAAAAAGGAAAGATATGAAGAAGATGGAAAAGGCAATAATATTTTGACTATTAGTATTTCTAATTTTACAAATAGGTGTGTGATAGTACTGCCGCATCTTATTATATCACTTTTAAAAAGGACTAATTTTGTTCTTTTAAATAACGAAATGATATTATCAGAATGGATGATGATGAAAAGGATGTTGTCAATTATAGTAGTTCACTACATATACAAATGTATGATGGAATTATTAGAATATTATAAGCTTGATATATATATATAAGGAAAGATATGAAAAGCAAATATTGTTGTAGCATAGGAGAGTTTGAATGAAGAGGATGGAAAAGACAATAATATTTTGACTATTGGTATTTCTAATTTTACAAATAGGTGTGTGATAGTACTGCCGCATCTTATTATATCACTTTTAAAAAGGACTAATTTTGTTCTTTTAAATAATAAAATGATATTGTCAGAATGGATGATGACAATGAAAGGGATGTTTTCAATTATAGTAGTTCAATACATATACAAATGTATGATGGAATTATTAGCATATATATGAACATAAAAAAATTGATTTATATGGATGCTTTTGATAGTCAAAAGGTATAAGTTTTCTAGTGGTAATGAGTAGTTCAAATTGTTAAAGTGTTATAATTGTGATGAAAGGAAAATTGCATCATATAATTTATTTATAAACAAAAATATAGTAATGGATCAATGGTTATCTCTTAATGTTCAGGGTAGAATGATGATAGTATATAATTTAGCATCATAGGTTGAATCATATAAGTAAGCAAAGACTTGAAATATTAAGTACGAAAAGATTGTTGGATGGAGCTATAACTGGAAGGATGAAATTATGAGTCTTGTGTTTTTGGCAAGCAGTGCAAGGCCAAATTCAATTATGGTAAGCATTTTTAACCATATTCATTCAGATTTATAAGTTCCTACTTCATTTCAATCTTATGAAAGATGCAATTACTTCATTACCTTTATTGATAATATTTTTAGAAAAAATTGGATGTTTCTTTAAAAAAATCTAAGACTGAAGTGTTTGGAAAGTTCAAGGTGCTTATATGGGTTGAAACAATCACTGAGCAAATGGTACATGAATGAGTTTGTGATAAAGAATTTGGGTGCAATCAAGAAAAATCTTAGGCAAATAGAACAGCAAGCCTGTTGTACTTGTCTTAATAAAAGTTTATTGAAAAGATACTACAGTCTTTTTACATGAATTAGTCAAAGATGTTTTATACTCCCTTAGCAACATATTTTAAACTTGATGCTAGTCCATTACTTAGTTCAGATGCAAAGAAAGGTTGCATGAAGCAAGTTTCTTACTAGAGTATAGTTGAGAGTTTGATTTATATCATGGTATGGACAAGACCAGATTTAGTACATATTGTTAGTATAGTAAGCAAGTTTATGAGTAATATTGGGAAAGCTTATTAGAAAGTTGTTAAGCGGATTATGAGATACTTGAAAGGTACAAGTGATACTTTCTTGGTTTATAGTTCAAGTGATTTAAATGGTGGTATTGCTGGTTATATTGATTTTGATTATAGTTAAGATCTCATAAGAAGGAGATCTTTCACAAGTTAATTATATCTCTACTTTTTTTGGATGTGCAATTAGTAGGAAAGCAATAATTCAGTCTAAAATTGCTTTGTTTATAACATAAGCATAATATATGTCATTGACGAAAGGTGTTAAAGAAGGCATATGATTATGTTGTCTTGTTGATAATTTAGGCTTCGATGTGCAAAATTATGTCATTTACTATGATAGTCAGAGTGCATTGAATTTGGTTAAAAATCCTATCTATCATAAGAAATCAAAACATATTAATTTCAGGTTAAACTTTATTCAAAATATAATTAAAGATAAGGTGTTTCCATAAAAAAGATAGTCGCAGTTAATAAGTGGTTATATGCGAAAGAGTTCACATATAACTTAGACTTGGTAAATGGTTGCATAGCGTAAAGTCCTTAAAGGCATGAATCGTCGGGAGTGATTCTTGATTTAATGTTCGAGAATTCAAATTAAGATAGAGAATTACTAGATATGCCTTGAATTTATAATAGTTTGACCTACTTTATAACTCCATTCAAAATCTTGGATGTTATGATCCAAATATGATGTCATTTGAGGAATCAAAAGAAGAATCAGCAACGATATAGGACTTAAAATTGGCGTCAGACTCGTACGAATTAGAGACAATTGAGAAGTCAAAAATGTCGGTGATCCTGTCAAGAGTGTATCAGACACGGAACTTGTGACACGAAATCTAAAAATGCATGAAAATGTAATTTCACCAACTTAAATGTCTTACAAGTAACTTTAGACAATAAATACCTTGATTAGGGTTTTATATGAGGTTTAGCAGGTGATACTCTTTAACTTTTGTATTGTTGTGTCACAATAAATTAGAATTTTATCTTTCAATTCATGGATATAAGTCATATTGACCGAACCATGTAAATTATGTATTTTTACTCGGTTTATTTTCTTCATATATCTTCTATTTGTGTGACAAATTACATGTTCATGTGCCATGCATTGTTCAATCTGAATGTTTATTCAAGTTGAACGATGCAATTCAGTCATACACAGTTCGTAAATCTTCACTTGCAGCCATGAAGTCTGCTATTCTCCAGAACTTGCGGCTATGCAAGCAAAGGACTGCTGCAGTTGACCCAACAAAGAAGGTCATTGTGGATATGTACAGGGGTTTTGAACTGGTATATGTTGGACAGGTTTGCTTGTCTTGGGAAATTCTACACTGGCAATACTGCAAAGTGCGAGAGCTGCAAATTTATGATTCTCCAGGTCTTTATCAATACAATCAAGTAGCTAGTGAATTCCAGTTATTTCAGGCCTTTATGGAAACATTTGTAGAGAATGAGCCATTTCAAGCCCCAGGGTTCAAAATTATGTCAAGAATCGATGTGTTCTTCACAGTCTTCTCCAAGTTCCACTCATTAAAGGTGAGAAAGCCTGATAAAACTAACCAATGTCATGTATTCATCTACAATTCACTATAGATTACTTTTAGAACTTAAATTTTAATGATTTGCAGATGATAATGTCATGGGTATGGGGAAAAGAGGAGATGAAGGAGACACCATATCAATTGAAACACTGGCAGATATCATCGAGGATTCACTGCTAGTATTCTGGGAATTTCTTCGTGTCGATAGAGTTCGAAGTAATGTAGCCTTGGAGGGTCGTCATCATTTCCAGGACCTAATAAATCCTGAGCTTTTAGTGGAAATCCAAATCAATCTTCAAAAGGTCTCTTTAGACTTTAGAGTGCTCATTGGTACATATCATAGACTCTAGCTTTACATGTATGAGATACTACTCATTTCTTGCCACTTCATTTCTTTCCCATGAATTTATTTTCCAAAAAATCAGATTCCAGATTAACTTTACTTTCCCGCCAACCAAACGGGGCATTAGAGACATACTCCAAATCCGAAACTGCATAGTAAAGAAGTTCAAAAGAATAAACACAATCGACTACATCAGAGTCTGCTTCAGGTCAATCTGAAATTGGTCTCAAGAGTCTTGAACATGTCCAAACTAACAACAGATCAACTATTATGGTGTCATGAGAAACTAGAGAAAGTAAATTTTCGCATCAGGAAAGTTTTAGTGGATCCATCATTCTTGCTCTTCCCTTGTGGTGATGAACATTTACTGCTGTAATTAGTTCTCAAGTAGA
>JAOSBM010000001.1:2187473-2207853 GCA_027568955.1 Erythroxylum tenue
GCAATTAAAGCAATTTAAAGGGGGTTTTGTTGTGTGATTGAAATTAAAGAAAAACAAAGTATAAAGAATATCTTTTTAGATTTTGGGAAAACAAACAATTGAAAATAACAACGATTGATATTACATGATCATGAGAACAGTGGTCATTATATATGTGCATCGTGGACGAAGAATGAGAATATTAGTGTCTTGTTTGTTTGTTTATGATGATTAATATTTCATGATTTGTTGTAAAGATGATTTTGAAATAGAAAGATCATTGATAAGGTGCAGAAATTTAGTGATGAATATATATGTATGTAAATGTTCTATTTTCAGTATTATGATCAAACATAGAGTATGATTTGTTTATGATTGAAATTGAACTAAAATGGAAGTAGGAATGAAGAGGAAATATTGAGGAAATAAGGTAGAAGAGATAGACTAAGCAAAAGAGATGAACTAAGATGAAAATGATGATGAAGGGTGCTGGAAAAATGTGTAGATGTAGTATTTTTACTGAACATGTATCTGTATTTTATCCATATCTTGATCTGTAGACATCCACATGAGATGATTATTAATTTGGATTCAATTAGAGACATTTGGATACAATTTTCATGAAGAAATCAAATTTGAATTCTGTCTCTAAGGGTTTTGAAATTTGACTTGAAGTTGAATACTGAGTGCAGTTGCAGTTTGAGAATAGTAGGTAGTAATTTGTGTATAACTTGAATAATACTACATCAAATTGTATGAAATTGGTGTCATTAGAAACTTAAAACGTAAAGGAATAATTATTTAGAAGAGTGTTTTGCCTAAATCCTTCTTTTTCTGTACCAAAATGGCCATGCAAATTGATCTGAAAATATGTGTTGGAGAGTAGCTAAATGAAGCTTGAATATTGATCATTTGGTAGTGCACGATCATGACAAAAGGGAATCACCTGGAGTATTCCACAATTGTGCACAAGCACGATTGTGATAAAAAGGAACCCTTATAGGAGTCGCATGATCGTGACATAAGGGAACCTCAGAGGAGTGGCATGATCATGCACAGAGAGGAGGTATCCAGAAATGCATGATCGTGACAGTGAACAACCAACTGGAAATGCACGATTGTGAGAATGAGAGTGCAGTGATTTTTGATAGTTTTGAACATCCTTCACTCATCTGACCATAACTTCTTCTCTAGACCATCGATTGACTTGAAATTTGAACCACAAACTCCTCACATATTGTTCTTCCACCAAAATTTTTGGCCATCTGAATTCATTAGAAAGGATCGGTAACTATTGATTGAGGAACTTAGGATAATCAAGCCTTATAAGATGTGATTGAGTGATGAACTTGGAATGAGTTTGTATTATTGAGGTGTAAACCTAAGCTCAAATTAGACATTTATGAGTTTCGAAGTATGAATACCTGGGATTGTCATTAAGCATATAATGTACATAATCCATATACATATTTGTGCATAAATAAATACTTATAATTGTGCAAAGTTGTAATGTATGTAAATGTGTATGTATTATATGATTTAGAAGAGCCATTTGAGCGACCACATCCAGATGTTGCCGAGACTTCGAGGTAATAGCTTTCTGGAGTAAACTGTGAGTAACCTAGACGGTCTCACTTGAATAATTGTTTGTTTAAAATTTTGTATTGAATTATTTTGTGAATGTGAATATGATTCTGTTGATTCTGGACATTGAATGTCCAAAGCGTTTGATACATGAATAACATATTAGAAGTGTTCCTGTATATGAAATAAGTGATACTCAACAATTATGTTGAATGCCAGACCAAGTTCCGTTGATAAATGTGAATGTGAATGTGATGCATTTTATTACATGAATGCATGACAACATAAAGGTTGTTGTGATCTTAGTAGCTACCGAAAAGAGCTTAAAGCTCAAAATGTAATAAGAGCCTCTAGCTCAGTTGTGAATGTACCTGATATCCACTAAGGGATATGGGACATTATCTAAAATAATCCCGATATTCACAGAGGATATAGGCTAGTAAAAAGGCACTCGGTCACAACAAAGTACTAAATAAAAGTGAGTCTCGTGTGCATTGCATTTATAATTGATATGTTGTTTTAAATCATCAAAATGATCTGTTTGACTGCTCGGAATGTGATATGTAAAGTAAGTGATATGTGATGCTACATGATAAATGAAAAGATGTGAATTATGTGAATATATGATGTGATGTGTTATATGATTTGAGAGAACCATCGAGGATGGTTAACTCACTGAGTTAACAAAACTCACCAAAATTGCAAAATTAACATGTCAGGTTTGAGAGAGAATACTGGTGACAGAGAGACTCTAGAAGAAGTATAATTTTTGTACTTTTGGAAATAAGAAATGGCTCAAAGGTCGGTCAGCTGAGACTGAAGGATTAGATAGAATCTTGTACAATTCCTCTTTCACGTAGTATGTAACACATTTTGTAATAGAGTTGTAGACTCTAATAGCTCTTTAATGTTGTATATAGGGATGAAACATGAAATGCCACATTGTACATATTCGGTTTTATGAAATGAAATGAGGAATTTGGGTTTTTAATAGTGTGAAATTTAAGCATTAAATGATGATGTAATGATTAAGTTAGTGTCGTGATTGTTCTAGCATCCCACCCTTGTGGGGTACATATTCGGATATCATTCAGGATGTCGGGTACGTGTCCTGTAAGAGCGGGATGTTATAGAATCCATCTTGCATCTTTATTAAATATTACTACCTTGTTAATGGTAATCTTGCCACTAGTAGGATTATATGACTTATATTCTTTAGATTCAAAACCATAACCAACAAAACATGTTTCTTAGATTTTTCATCAAAATTTTGAGAGTTCGTTTTAACCAAAGCATAAGCTATACAACCAAAAAGTCTTAAGTGGCTTACCATTGGCCTTCTATTATTCCAAGCCGGTATTTGATTACAAACAACTCTTGTACGAGACAAATTGAGAAGGTATTAAGTTGTTGCAACATCGTCCAAAAATAAATAGGAAGACCTTTTTTCCTGCATCATGTTTCTGACTATCTCTGCTGCATTATGGTTCTTTCTCTCAATTACACTGTTCTATTTTGGTGTATAATGTTGTAAATTCCATGGAAATTCCATTTTCCTTATAAAAATCATTAAAATTAGTTAAGACAAATTCTCCTCCTTTATCTCTTCATAGTGTCTTTATTAAAAGACCACTTTTCTTTCCATAAGTTTCTTAAACTTCTTGAACTTGTCAAAAGCTTTAGACTTGTTTTCTAAGAAATAAACCTAAATCATCATCTGTGAATAATGAAAAATATCGACTACCACTGAGAGATTCATTATTCATAGGCCCACACAAATCTGCATACACTAACCCAAGACATTTATAGACTCTCCAAGCCTTTCCTATATCAAAAGGCCTTTTAGTTTGCTTTCTATATTCACAGCCTTCATAAAAGACAAGTTTCTTAAGTTTTAGTAATCCATAAATCATTTCCTTTTAACTCAATAACTTCAAAAACTTAATATTCAAGTGCCTATAATGTAAATGCCACAGACTAGTCTCACTATCAATATTAATAACCATAGCACAATTCTTAACCATTGAAACTTATAATGGAAACATTTTAATATTGGCCATTGGAACTTTAACAATGATTTGTCTAGATTTTTTTTATCTTTAATAATGCTCATTATCAAACAGAATTGAATATCTATTAGTCATTACTTGCCTAATACTAAGCAAATTATGAGATATACTAAGAATAAACATCACTTCAGATAAAACCAGTACGTTAACTAAACTTATATTAAAATAAACAAAGCAAAAAATACTAGTGAAATAACCAACTGCCAGCTAATTACTAGCAACAATATTGACTAGAGGAAATAACGAAAATAAACCACAAAACTTGATCAAACTTTGAATTATTGCTCAGTAGTATAGTGAAGCATACTCTTTTGTGTCTGTCATTCTCCTCATCACCAACCATTGCTAATCCTTGGTATTGATGAGCAATATAAGAATGGTGTTCAAGATTCCATATGGTTAAATTTAGTAGTTTTTGACTTAGGAATTGTCATCTGGGTCACGATATTAAAAGTGTAAAGTAGCATAATTAGTTTTTGACTTGCAAGTTCTGTATATGATTAACTTAAAGAAAAAGTTCTGTATATGATTGTTTGTTATATACAGAATGGGAAAAAGACATTTTCTAATATTTAGTCTCTTAATTCATTGAGAATTGTTGTATCATGTGAGATGGTAATGGTTCAATTAAGGAAGGAAAATATATATGAAAACTATAATTCATTAGATGATGATCAAGTCAGTCTCAAGGGAACTAGTAGGATGGGCATTTTAGAGGTTGTGCTTGCAATTGGGTTACTATGATTTTAAAAGTGGCTAGGTTTCGTGCAAATTAATTTTGAGGAAGCGATTTAAGGAAATTTGTGAATGTACCAGAGTAAACATATGAGGTTGATTCAAACATTAATTCAATAGTCTTTGGGATACAATGAAGGTATTTTCTATACAGTTGCTATATGGGTCTAGATGATAATCTATGGAATTATAAAGTCTGCGACTTAATTTTTCTTGAAAGAGTTTGATTCCAATGGTATGCGTATGTTGTTGACTTGTTTGGTCGGGCAATACTTCTTAATAAAGTCGATAATTTCGTTGATAGATTACTTGTGGAATCAAATACAACAATGGTCTTTTAGGTGATTAATTTTTTCAAGTTTGTATCTATTCATCATTATATGATACCCTTTTCTTCATCATAAAAAAATGAGATACTTATTATGTGTTGTAGTTGATTTCATCCTTTCCTCCCATCTTCTCTTAGGTTTATTATGAATTATGAATCCATCATCAATAGCTTGTGCAAAGAAAGGAACTTGGGAATGTTTAGAGGTCGATTTAATTCACATGATGATGCTAATTGAAGAGAACTAATTAGATAAGGTTAGTGGTGATGGTCGGGGGATCTAATCTTTCACTATCTCAAGAAATAAAAACTAATTGGAATATCTAAAACAAGTTCAGTTTCCGAGATGTAATTAGTTGAATGATGGTTGTATTTTTGTAATTTTGCCTAAGTTGTTGTATCCTAGCCTAGTTGGTACTAATAGCAACTTAACAATTATATTATACTTAAAGCCTTGTAAATATTCTTGTTCATGCCTTACAATAATATTCTTTTTTATTTCCAAAAGAACCATCAAGTGATTAACCCAATTAAGTACCTTTAGTTTAACATATTTGTTACCTAAAACATTAAATCTTATAAAAACACGAAACCTTATAAACACTTTCAATAAAAGTATGTCACATGTTGTCACAATTTAGTAAAACTACTTGTACAAAATATAATTAAATAAACTTGTAAATTGATTGCAACACTACTTAATAATTAATAAAAATCTATACTATATTTTGTAATCGCTAAACTCAATTTTTGGAACCAGTTATCATCGATTAATCTAGGTTTTAACCTAAAAAATGTGGCTATTGTTTACTTGATCCAACACGTGGCTATTTTAGTGGGGATACTACAAGCATATCAAATGTTATGTTTTAATTGTTTGCTTGATGCACAAAAAGGTGAAAGAAAGACAGTTGACAACACTGCCTTCCTCCTTCTCAAATCTCAACATATGATTCCAGTCAACGACTTGTTTTCTTCTTTTAATACAGCTGAAAACATAATTGTTCTTTGCATTTGTATATTCTCATAAGAGGGAAAAAGAAGAAGAAGAAGAAGATACTTCTCTTGTTATTAAAATAAGACCCTAACAAGAAAAAGGCACGAATCTGTATTTCAATGTGAAACATCATTTTTTTTTCCCCTAACATAATAGCTTACAGCTGCCGTATAAACTTGAGCTAAGAGATTAAGCACTTTCTTGCTTTTGGGCCATGTCCTCAAGTGTAACACTTAGCTGTGGAAAAGCTCGCTGATACCTCAGTTGGAAATGGCAAAGAATCCCATACCAAGTTCGGCTTCCAAGCACCAATATTGGTCATATTCATCTGTGAGCTAAAAGGAAAATCAATATTACGAGCAATCTCCCACTCACTGTCCATGTGTGCCATATTTGAACTCTTCAACGACACAGTTTCGTCTCCATTACTCATGCCTAGTTGCATTTCTTGTGGTAAGATATCCAATGAGAAGCCATTATTGCAATGTTCTTGTGAGTCATCTAAACCTATACTTTCACCGACCTTGCCGTAATCTCCAAGCATCGAAGAAGACATGTTTAACAAGATGGACGAAAAATCGACAGTACATTTTGCAGGGGCAAAAGTTTCTAGAGGAGAAAGCAGGAAATTGCTGGTTAGGTTGCAGTTTGAAATGGGAAGCTGAGAGGGTTTGCATGGAAATGGATTTGTAGGCTTGTGGTAGGAAAAATCAAGTGGGTTGACAGTAGAAGTTTGTTCAATATGATCATCGTTATAGTTCAAGTGCATTCCTGAACTATTTTCTGTTGTCATTATCATACTCTGTGAGTTTAAATGAGTGGCTTGACAGCACTTGGAGGGTATATGATTAGATGAAACGGGTTCAGGTAATGTGGAGACCCAAGAGTGAGAGGTAACTCTGAGTGTTGTGGAGCTGGTTTTCTTAAATATCCTACATATTGCCCACGATTCCTGCACATCCATGAAAAATATGTTTAACAAGATAGAAAATCTCTCTCATAGATCTTGTGAGGCATCAAGATATGCCAAGCACAAGATGGCTGAGTTTAGAAAAGTGATTATGAAATGAATCATCTTTACTCTATTATTAAGCAAAGGATGAAAAGTATCAGAAATAACACCAAGTAGATAGACAAAGAAAAATGCAGTCAGATTGATAAGAAGAATTTCGTATTAAAAGATGATTTCTTGAAAGTTTCATGAACCAGCCCTTTTGTGTCATGCTACCTACCTTCTGTCAACATTTGAGCTATATATATTAAGATATGTTCAAGTAGATAAAGAGGATTCAGGATACTTTACATTGGCAGGAATAGTTTTGTCAATGAATCTCTTTGGAGGCCCAGAGTCAGCCAGGGAAGGCAAACGAAACTCATGCATCATCCAGTCTGTTTTGATCCCTTTGGCAGCCCTACCTTTGTAAAAAACAAGCGATTTCTTCAATCCTATACACTTGTTTCCTTCTGAAGAGTAGATAGGCCTGTCTGTTCCTGTAGCTTTCCAAAATCCTGCACCTGTAACTCTATTAGGCCTTGCACTGTTCCTGTATTTTCTGTCCCTAGGGCAGTAGAAATACCACTCTTTTTCACCTGTAGTAGCCATTTCTTTTGGAGCAAAAGATTAGAGAAGAATAACACAAACTCGTAAGATTCTAGTGGATATTTGATGAAACTTGAAGAAATAAACAGATATTCATACAAGTACATGCTTAAGGGTGGAGTTATCATACTTGGAAGATCCCAGGGGTCATATTTATAGATGTCTAGTTGCTTGATAAGCTCAATCGAGAGAGTTCTCTGTTGGATCTTTCTCTTCAGGTAAAAACCTACAAGCTCTTCATCGGTTGGATGAAACCTAAAGCCTGGTAACATAACATCGTCTATTTTTTCTACCTCACTTTTCTCATCCATTTTTTTTATCCTTCACAGCTGGCTATCACAGCTTGTAGATGAAATTAAGACTTTGATCGTTATCAGATAAAGCAAGTCTGAAAAGCCAAGAGCTCAAGGACTCTGAAACAAAGTCACAAACCCTAGAGAAACAAGCAAACCCTAGCAAGAACTTCCAAGACGTGAATTTAAAGAGACCAACCAACTTGTATATTATTAACTTCACTTAGGTTTGACACAATATATGCTTCCTCTGGAGGGGTTTGCCCCCGAAGGATCAGCCGCCTTTTCTGGTGACTTTTAAAGCCAGAGTGTGTGTTTTGCGAGGATAGCTTTGGCTCACAGTACATACGCAAGTTAATGGCAAACAAATCTTAATTACTATAACAATTACCAAGAAACACAAAGTCAAGAAATGGATTCTAAGCTAACAAGACGTTAGGTTAATCCAAGTGGAGGAATCTCAAAAACCACCAAATCAACAGTTCATAGGGATAGTAAACTTTTAAATATTTAGATTTCCCATCTACCACCATGAAAACCACGACCCAGTTCTTGCTATATACACTGCAAATTGACAATGCAAGCTTCCAAGAACGCAATATTTTATTTCTGGCCTTGTTTGAATCATTAGTTGGTAACCGGACCGGCGCCAAGTCCCAAGGTTAAAGCTCAAAAATATATTCAATCATGGAATTACAGCAACATTAGTTTACATTAGATATAGACTTAGTAATCTCAGAATCTGAAATCCCGGTTTCTATTCCATTCCCTTAGCTTCTATTCCACTGAACCTGTCAGATTAATATTTCATTATATACTAACAAAAGAATATAAAGATACTATACCGAGCAATTGTATGATAAGACTAATATCTAAACGGGACCACCTGCCTCTAATGAGACATGTATGGTTAGATTATGTGTTGAACCTTTTGAGGGTATCCCACCTATATTTCAGAGTTGTGTCTAATTATCGCAGTATCCGGAGTAAACATATTGACTTTCCATGTCATATCAAACTCTTTGACTTGGGGATGCTCTAGGACCACTACAGTCTAACAGTTCTTTGCTTTTTTCTATTTTTCAACCTTATAACTTAATTTAACATCATGGGATGTAATGGTCTTTACTCTGTGAAAATATGTAAAAGAGGGAGATCTAGCTTCATCTGTCATCTGAAAGACACAAAAGCAGTATATGCAGTTGAGGTTAAGGGAGCTCAAGGACTATATATGTATATACATGTCATATCAAACTCTTTGACTTGGGGATGCTCTAGGACCACTACAGTCTAACAGTTCTTTGCTTTTTTCTATTTTTCAACCTTATAACTTAATTTAACATCATGGGATGTAATGGTCTTTACTCTGTGAAAATATGTAAAAGAGGGAGATCTAGCTTCATCTGTCATCTGAAAGACACAAAAGCAGTATATGCAGTTGAGGTTAAGGGAGCTCAAGGACTATATATGTATATATCAGAGTATGTGCGTCCAACTCTTTTCCGGATAGATCATCTATTGATTTTTTTTCTTTTCTTTTTTATTCATCTATTGATTTTTTTTCTTTTCTTTTTTGTATAAGAAAATGGAATCTAAATTTAGGTTATATCAAAGTTTAATCTATGAAATGCAACCCTAAATGTGTCCACAAGATTGCAATTGGGTTCTTTATAGTATTTCACCATAATGATTATGGTACGTGGTTAAGTCGGCCATGCTAGGCCCAGGCCCAGGTCCAGTCGTCGATGGCTCATTCGTAGGTGATAACCTCCTATGCATACGTAAAGACCTACGTAAAAACCTAAACCTAGCAGCTATTCCTTATATAAGGTACTACTTTGCCATGATACAGGTACAAGATTAGAACCCTGATTTTCTCTGTTCTTAGTTACCAAAACCTCCACCAAAAGACTAACTTGAGCGTCGGAGGGGCCTGTCGGCAATCAACTCCCAGCGTGCCTTGTGCTCTTTTGCAGGTATTCTCTTGCTAAAGTCAGTCAGAATCATGGATCCAAGCAGCGGCGTCCAGCCCCATCAAGATCAGACAGAACCAGTACGTTTCTTGTAAGTAAGCATATATTAAGGGGGCCGGATCCTCTGTCTCCTATCCTGTTCTAATGAATCTCAGCCATTTATTTATATGGGTCCCACGTAAATAGATGGTTGAAATTTAATGGGACAGAGGATCCTGGCATTATATTAACTTACAATCACACCATAACTTCTAAAAATTTTGAATTGTTTTATAAATTTAAAACAACTTGTGAGCTAATACATATAAAGAGATTTTACATTATAGATATAATTGTTTTGGATAGGGAAAGTCAAGTAAACACATGAATCTGAAAACTTTCTTGTTTATGGTAATTGAACGATGAAACTATATAGAAGTTCGAATTCCCTTTTTGGGAAACCCTCACTTCACGGTAAGCTTTAGTAGTTCATTACTTGAATTTGCTAAATGTGTCCAGTGGTCGGTTAGTGAAAGTAGCTAGCATGAAATTAATGGTCAAGTTTCAACGAGTCAAATCACAAATGCCAAACTGGGGACTCCAAATTCAATGATGCCCAAAAATCTAGCCCTCGGTTTGTAACTCTTTTTGTCCGTTCCTTGACCTAGGGTTTGTCACCCAAGCGTGTGACTAAAGCTTAAAAGAAATAAATTAAGACGTGTAAAATTCTTCAAACCCAAATATCCATACCTCTTTCTAAGTGAACTCATTTACCCCAACAATGAAAATCATGCAACTTAATTATTAGTCTAATTAAATATATATATATATGGTAAACAAGACCAATAACCTAGCTCCGGTCCTTCGGTCACTTTAAATCTAAAACCACCAATACGTGAAAATGTCCGTTGATCAAATCATATGTTTTTTCAATTTCTCAATTTTGTGGGTGACTTAAAGGCATTGAAGGCCAGATGAAGGAGAAATGATTCATGAAAATGATAGCTACAGATCTTCCCAAGGGTGGTGGAGTCGGTAGAGTGGAGGGGTATAGAGATAAAAGGTCTTGTGTTCGATTCTTCCTACTTACGCTCTCTCGATTGAACCTGTCGAACAGAGCTTGTCTAATACAGAGTAACCGGTTGAGGTGATTTGCATCTTATTGCGTCAATCTAAAAGTTTACCCAATTCACATCTAAAGGGTAGTAGCTGCGGTTCCTCCGTTTTTTTTTAAAAGAAAAGTTACGGACCTTTTGTGATTCCTATTTTGCTTTCATAAAATGTTAATTAATCTGTTATGTCTAATTTATGTTTAACTCATGCATCAAGCGTACCTAATTAAATTATATAATTTTTGCATCTGGTAGGATATGCTAACTATATGTGTTGTGATATAAAGCATGATTAATGGAGTTTAAAATTATAAATCAAAAGTATGGAATTATGTGTTAACAGTAACTATCTATCAAGACGTTATTCATAAGCACTAAAAGTGAAATACGTATTATAAAGTTAATATTATATAGTGTACCCTCTGGCAAAGGAGAGATAAGTCTTTAAATATATAATTCATGTAGTACTAGAATTAAATTGTCCAAGTCGCTGCTCTGCATCATTTTCTTTATAAATTTTATTTGAACATTTTATATTTTATTTAAACTAATATAATTAATTATTATTTTATTAATTTAACCATGTGATATTTTTGAAAAAATACTATTTATTTTACAGCTCTCCCATGAAACACATATGGGCAATGCTCCTTCGTTGCATCCATTGTCATTCAATTCTAGCCCAAGCCTAATCTTCTCCAGAGTGGATTAGTACAAAAATCGACTATGGACATTTCCAAAGCATGGGCATCAAAGTCTGTGGCTGAAGATGTACATTTGTGTTATCTTCTTTGTTGGGGCCAGAGAATCAAGATAACATGATTGCATAGGAAATTCTTTGGGGCTGGTAGACTAACCACAAAGGCTTCCTGAATATAAGACATGAACAGTCAAAATAAGAATAATGACAATCAACGGAAGCTAATACTTGGAGTAAGGTTGGTTTTAGAACGAAGGGCAACATAAACACAACATATAGATAACTACAATTGGAGTTCAAATAGGCCCCAAATTAAGTTTTAGGATTAACATGATTTAGAAGTATTCAAGGATCCACATTTGCTAGAGGTATAAAACATAAACCTCATCTATAAATTTATCATAACAACGAGTTAAACCAGCTGTGAGAGAAGCAAGTTCCCCTGTAAACCTTTAACATTGCATCGAGAGCACGAGTTGCCTCTGAGAATTCACAGTGCTTTGGTAGATTAAAATTTTATTCTTTTTGATATTGAATACAACTTTGATGTACACCAATATATACAGCTATGCCTTCCTATCTTACGTATAAAATGGAGTAATCAACTTTTCAAAAAGATGCCAAGAATAATATGTTTTCTACAATACACTTATAAAACTATTTACACATAATTTGTTCTTAAAGTGGACATTATATAATCTCCCAATAATCTCGTTCAAGTTAGACTATGCAGGTTATGGATGCCAAATTTTCAAGAAAGTATTCAAAATGTTGTCATCCCAATGCCTTGGTCAAAATGTCAGCCAACTGATTCGTGGCTCGAACATAAGATGTGACAATGTTTTCACATTACATTTCATCACGAACAAGGTCATAGTTGATGTTAATGTGTTTTTGGTTCATCAAATATCATATTTGCAGCAATGTGATGGGTCGCTTGACTATTACAATAAAAATGCATCGGTCTGTCATGTGGCACACCAGAAATTTAAGTAAACCTTTAAGCCATTTCAACTTGCAATTGATTGTAGCCATTGAGCGGTACTCAACTTCGACGGAGGATTGGGAATTTGGGATACTACCTGCTACTTTTTGTACTTCCAATAAATAGCAGAGAAACTTGGTAAAACAAAAATAACCAGTAAGGCATCGGGTCACTAGACAACTTGCACAGTTAGAACTACAATACATATACAAGCGCAGATTACTATTTGCACTTAAAAGAATATCTTGTCTAGGATTTCCCTTAATTATCGTCAGAGATGGATCCAGAAATTTTTTTAAGTGGGGGTAAAATTTTATTTTTAATGAGAGAAAAATTTTAATGGGAGCATAATTTTATTTTTTTTATGAGATCAAAACTTAAAATAATAATTTTTTTACATAAAATTTTTTGGAGGCAGTGGGGGCAAGTGGGGGTGGATCCGTCCTTGATTATCGTATAACTCGCAATGCAACCTCCCAATGTTCTTACCAAGGGCACTGCATAAATTGAGATTAAACATGAACACAAGAACTGAGCTCGGGTTCGGTAATAGTAATATAGATCAATCGACTCACCAACTGCCGATACTACTAAAGATCTTCTAAGAATGCACCTATAGCTTGTGAACCAATGTTTTTGCTATATGGGAAATAATGTTCATTTTGCTTCTAGTAGTCCCACTTCTGCAATAATGTCAAGTGCATACTTGCATTGACAAAGAAAAATTCCTTCTAATTCACGGGCTACTTCAATACCCAAGAAATACCTAAGAGCACCAAGATCTTTCACATAGAAACATTTGTTCAAGTACTCTTTGAACTTCTCAATGGTTTGCAAATTACTACCAACTATGATTAAGTCACCAACATACACCAACAATCTCAAGCAAACATCATGTTTGTTGTAGGTAAATAATGAGTGATCCGAGTAAGATTGTATTGGCTTTTCAAGGCTACTATTAGCTTGGAAAACTAACATCAAGGGGTTTGACGCAACCATAAACGAATTTCTACAATTCTATTGTTGAGAATCCTATAGGTAATTGCATATAAACTTTCTCATTCAAATCATCGTACAAAAATGCATTATGGAGATCCATTTGATATAACTCTTAGTTCTTTACTACTGCAATTCCTAAAAATGTCCTCATTATCACTATCTTAGCTATAAGGGCAAAAGCCTTAGTGCAGTCTAAACCTTCCACTTATCTGTTTCTAAGAATCACAAAATGAGCATTATAGTGCTCAAATGTCCTATCTGAATTGTACTTGATCTTATAAATATATTTACTACTTATTACCTTATTCCTTAGAGGAAAAGGTTCCAAAGTCCAAGTTCCATTGTCTTCTAAAGCCTATATCCCCTTTTTCATAGCATTTCTCCATTTGTTATCTTTCACTGTCTTGAAAAATAGAATAAGTTCAATTTTTGTTGTAACTGCTGCTAAGAAAGTATGATATCTGGGAGAAAAATTAGCACACATCACATGATTTTCTTTGGGATAATTAGTACCTGAGGACTGTGGTTTGGATTAGGATTAAGCATGAGTGGGGTCTTGCAGATAGCGCATTTTATGCATCACATACTCCTTCAATAAGACAGATGGCTTGCACTCTTAATGTCCCCTACCAAGTTTTTTCATAGTCTTTGTAGCAAATACATTCTGATCATTATTCCCTAGGTCAACATCGAGGTTATCTTAAGCACTATATCTTGTCTCCTATTTCCCTTCCTAACATCTTGGACTTGTTCTATCAAGGACATCATTTTGTCTTCTGACTTTTTTACCACTTTTACTTTTCCTTGGGCACCCTCTTACTTCTATGCCACCATCATCTTCGACACTGCCCTATCTCCAATGCTATGGTAGCATCGGGTGCATTAGGCAAAATTTCTATACTACACATACTCTATTCCATAGGTTTAACATATGAAAAAATATTTTCTTGAAATATTATATCACAAGAAATAAAAGATTCTCCTTTTTTATTACATCAACCCTTCTTACCATGTAGGTACCCTAAAAACACACATTTCCTACTTCTTTCACTAAACTTGTCTTTATCATGAGTGGGTACCCTAAAAACACACATTTCCTACTTCTTTCTCTAAAATTATCTTGATTGCGAGTAATTAATGTGCATAACAAAGAGAATCAAAAACTCGCAACTAATCATGTTGAGGTGCCTTCTTAAACAAAATCTCATGTGATTTTTTCCCATTACGAAGAGGGGAAGGAGTCCTATTTATCAAGTAACCACTAGTCAACACACACTCCCCTAAAATTGTATTAGCAAACCTACCTAAAAACATAGTGCCCTAGGTATATTTAGGATGTGTCAATGTTTCTGTTCTACTTGCCTATTTGAGGGGTGTCTATGTATGATGTTTAATGCAGTATACCATAATTTTCAAAATATGATTTTAGTTAAGTAAATTCTTTCTCATTGTCATTATGAAAAATTTCACTTGTTTCATAAATTTTTGTCATGGCAAGAAAATATGACTTGTGGAACTTCATTTTTTTCAAGCAACAAATAGACCCATATAGCAATAGTCAAAAAATAAACTACACCATAAGATACAAGCCCTCTATATGTCCCCCACAAATCATAATGTATCAAAAAACATAGTTATCAACTTTACTATTTGGAAAATATGCTGAGTTTGTATCGTCTTATGATTTGTGTCACAAGGTTCCAACAAATCATTAACACTACCAGAATAATAAAAAAAAGACAATACATGTTTAGAAGGATGTCCTCATCTTTTATGACACAATTTTTGTGAGTTTATTCCTCCTGCTTTATTTGCTCAAATTGGTACTACCGTTTAGAAACGATAAACCTCATCATGCTCTTCACCAGCTCCAATCAAAATCCTCCAAGTTCGGTCCTATATCACAAATAATCTAGAATCCTCAAAGTTCGGTCTTGTATCACAAATAATCTATTAGTGACGGTGCAATTAAATTCTTTTAACATTTAGCTACAAACAATAAAGTACAATTTATATGTGGCACAAAGAGCACATTATACAAATAAACTTCTTCATCCAATTGTAATTCCTTTATCATGACTGTTTGCTTCCTTTTGGGAAGTCCTACTGGGTATGGTGTGACTTCATGAACATTGGTCAAAAAGTCAATATCTCCAGTCTTATGATGGGATGCTCCGAAGTCAGTTAACCATTCACTTAAATTTTTCTTACCAGATAAATGTTTAATTCCTGTTAATTTATAAGCATTTGAAAAATTAATTAGCTTTGCCCATCGGTCTCCAGTTAGCCTGGGTAAGTCACTGTGATCAGATTGATTCATAGCAGTAGCTTGATGCCCATTACTCATAGCAGCCTAGGTTGCATTCATTTGAGCCCCTTGTCCATATCCACCATCACTAGTCTCTCGTCGGTCGTAACCCACTCCTTTTCCAGTCACTCGAGGTCTACCACCCTACCATTCGGGTATCTAATGATTTGAAAACACTCCTTCGCTTCATGTCCAATTTTGCCACAGTGACATCAACTGTGCCCTTGTATTTTGATAGTGTAGCTACAACCCGAACTCCCACACCTACCTGTGCCACAAAGCCTATAATGTCCCCTCCTTCTTCCTTGCTTTGTGTTATGCTTCAGTGCCATTCCTCCTATATAATCGTTGAGTATACTAGGTTAGGCTAGATAATGGTTCCATATTTAAAATATTGGATTGAATGGTCCTATATACCACATCATCAAGGCCCATGAGGAATTGATAGATCTATTCTTCTTCTCTAGCTCAGCTGCTACATTGCACTTGCACTCAGGGACTAGTTCGTAATTGACCAACTCGTTCCACATGACATTCAACTTTTCAAAATATGTTTCAATAGCTTGCTCTTCCTGTATAGCTGCGACAATATTACCTTTGAGTTGGTAAACGTGTGGTCCATTCCTAATCGAAAGTCTCCATCAAAGGTCCTCTTATAATTCTTGCATATTTACTATGTAAGTTATGGTAGAATGTAAATTCGGTTTCATTGTATTCAAGATCCAAGCAACTAGCATTGAATTCATCATATGCCACTCTTCCATTTTTGGTGATGTTGGACAATTTTGTCCTTTTCCATAAAGTTGCACAACTATTAATTACATTTTTTAATTTTTTAATAACTTATCAGTTAAGTTACGTAATTTGATCCAATTTAAGATAATAAAATGGCCCAGCAAATGATCTAAATCAATGGGTTGAAGTCCGTGTAGAAAATGAATCTCAATTAGTGTGAACCGAACTCATATCGGCCTTGTGATGGAGAAGCACGATATGAAAGTTGTATATAAATGTTAAGGTCTCCTACAGTTGCTCATATAATCAATTGTAAGCATTAGGTATTTCCATAGTTCTTCGTTTTTTGCCCTTTCACGTTTGATCCGGGATACGTAACTAAGATATCGTTACATATTACACGTGGTATTAGAGCAGTGACGTGATTGACTAGTTAAAAACGAAGATTTTTAGATTTTCTCTCCATAAGGTTTTCAGAGATTTAACTTCAATTTCTCAGTTTTTTCTTGCTTTTGATTGCATGAAAATAGTATATATGTGTATAGCCTTGAGAAACGGGGTGAAAACGAGCCCAGGAGTGCAAAAAATTGGCCTAAAACTCACTAAAATTGCCATTTTTTGATAGACCCAACGACGCGTAATACTATCTCGAAGGGCGGTACGTCTGGCAACTCACGTGCCAGCCACGAGTCGACACGTGGATGGATTGTATTGTGCCACATGTCGGTGTGTGCAACGTACAACACCATCAAATAAGCGTGCAAACTCCACTCACGCGCCGCAAACTCCACTCGCAGCTGACGTGATGCTCGTGTCAGCGGATGACATCATGCTACATTGCGCTGATGTCATGCTAACATTAATCGTACGGATTTTTCTACAATATTTAAAAAAACACAAAAATTTCAAATTTTTTGTAAGGGTGTCCCGGGGTGTTTTGGGTTAATTTCCAGGTCTGAAAATTTCATAAAGTGAGTTTTCCATTTTTTGGGTTTATTACATTAGTAATAAATTAAAGTTTTACTCTAGAAAAAGGAATCAAGGTATTCTGAATTTGATTTCGAGTGAATTTTCATGCTGTGGACATCATATGAGGGAGATACTTCAAGTTTTCATGTTTTGGGTCTCATATTCACTATTTGGGATTGCATGGTAGTTACTCAGAAAAGAAATTGAGACATTCTGAAGCCATTTTTGAGTGAATTTTCGTGCAACAAACTTACCATAAGGGAGATACATGAGGTTCTCGTATCTCAGGTAGTCGGATCAGTGTCTAGTGATGCACAATAGTCACTCTACTGAGATTTTTCTTTTACGAAAGTCTCAAATGATATTTTAGATAATGTCTTCAGCACGAGTGTGTGACATTGAGACTGTGCATTCGGATTTTTGCATTTATTGATGTTACTTTGTCACATACTATATGCCCATAAAGAATGTGAGGATATCATAAAAATGTATCCCTTATATTTATGGACTTTTTGAGTGCTGATGATGATGTAGTCACTGTAGTGGCCTTTCGAGTTAGTATTTTGAATTGTTCTGCTTGCATGTTGGGAGATGTCTCTGATTTTATATTTGGTTACTCTGCCCAA
This sequence comes from Erythroxylum tenue, assembly GCA_027568955.1. Lineage (NCBI taxonomy): Eukaryota > Viridiplantae > Streptophyta > Magnoliopsida > Malpighiales > Erythroxylaceae > Erythroxylum > Erythroxylum tenue. Next base: position 2,205,445 of record JAOSBM010000001.1, read on the forward strand.
AGGTGTTGACCTTACATAACATTTTGAGATGTTCATAAAGGCATTAGATAGAGGAAAGTTGTTGCTTAAGTGATCTATTCGCCCAAAGGTGGTAGTGTCATAAGAGTAGATAGTTTGTATTCTGATCGCTTTTATTTGGAGGTCTAATTGCATATATTATGTATTCAGCCCAAAGGTGTTTCATAATATGTGTGATCGGATTTTCAGTAAAGATACTATTTAATGGCTTTGAGTATTGCTGTTGTCCTACATTTGCGCTAATTTAAACATTATCATTTTAAAATCACCTTTTCAGTTAACAAAATCAGTGTCACCATTGAAACCCTGACCGATTTCAATACAAAGAAGTGGACGGAGGATGTATTGATTGCTATGGAGATAGTTGAGGTTGATATGGCCATACGGACGGATAAGTCATCTCCACCTACATCCATGAGCTCAAGAGTTCATAAAGCAGCCTATGAAACTTGGGATCGGTCTAACAGATTATATCTGATGACCATTAAGAGATCCATACCTAACCATCTACTAAGTGAACTTCCAGACACAGACATAGCGAAGAAGTTTCTTGATAATGTCTCCCAGAAGTACACAGGCTCACCTAATGTTGAGACAAGTGCCTTGATGAAAGAATGATTCTCCATGAGATATATAGGAGAAAGGGGAGTGATGGAGTACATATCGAGAATGATCCATCTTCACAGCAGAGTGAAGATGCTAAACATTCGTCTTCCTGATGTCTTCATAGTTTACCAGACTCTGAATACACTTCCTTCAGAGTTTAGTAATCTGGTGATGACATATTACGCGTTGGATGAGGAATGAGACTTCAATGCTTTGATTACCCATTGCATTGTTGAGGAGGAGAAACCCAAGTTTGCTGCTCCTACAGTCCTCGAAGCAACAAAAGGGAAGACAAAGATGAAACCCGCTAAGTTCAAAGGTAGAAAGTTCAAATCTTCTTCATATACTAATACTGGTTAATCCAGTGCTAGTAAAGGTCCACACGACATAAAGAAACCAGTAGGATGAGGTTTAAAAGGAAAGACTGAGACCATCAGGTAACTAGTTGGGCTATCAATTTATGAATCTAATTTGCAATAGTCGTATTAAGTACTTAGTGACTAGATAGTAGAGCATCTAATCAAGGTGCTTCCACAATGCAAGGGTTTATATCTAGGATAAGGCTCAATAAAGAGAAGGAGGAACTGATGGTTCACAACAATGAAGAAGTAAAAGTAATATCATGGGGAATGTATGTACTGAACCTTATAGTAAGGTTCATTTGGGTTTTACACGACACATTTCATATGTGATCTTTTGATCAATTTTGGACAAAGAGGGTTAATGTTCTGTAGTTAATGCTTATGTTGTACAGTTGTTGTTTAATGCAAGACATAATGGTACAACTTTCTTATCATATGATTTGTACAGAATGTGTCTTACCCCAAATTATATATATGCTTCTTCATATCTTGCTAAACAATTCATGAAATGACGGACCCTGATGAATGAGAAGTCATACATGTTGTGGCATAAAAGTTTAAACCACATTTTCAGAGTTAGGATTGAGAGATTGATCAAGGAAAGAATTCTCAATTCTATATTATGATGATCTAGGAACATGTGTTAACTGTTGCAGGGGTAAGTTGACACTACAAGAAAATAATACAATCCGCGACGTTTTATTAATAAAACGTCACGGATTGTAAAGATTTTTTGCGACGTTTCAAAAATGTCACAAAAAATCTAAACTTTTCGCGACGTTTTAACAAAACGTCAAAAATTTATAACATCTTTTGCGACGTTTTATTAATAAAACGTCACGAAATAAAAACTGTGACGCTTTATTGAATAAAACGTCGCAGTTGGCATGGGTGAAAACTTAAATCGACCCTACATAAGCACCCAACCCATTTTCTCCTATAGGAGCTAGCCTTTTTTTGTTTTCCCCAATATGCTCTTCCTTTACGCAAAATCCCTAAAACCACAACTAGAGAAGGTGAAGCAGGCAACGACGAACAGGCAAACGGAGGAGCAAGCAGTGGGAGAGATCCTGACGTCGTTAGTCATTACTCTGATGCTGGAAAGTATGGCGATGAGTTTCAAAGGAGAGAAAGTGATACTGGTCTTTTGCGTCTTTAGCTTTTAGGTAATTTTGTTTACTCCTTTTCTTTTGCCTTTTCTCTTTCTTTGATTTCCTATATTGTCAGTTCGTTTCAATTAGGTCTCTTTCGTTTCATCCAAGTTTTGGCGCCGTTTCTCGCTTCATCTTTTCGTTACTGGCATTTTGAAAACTGCGTTTGGATTCGAGTTTGTCTCTGTTTTTTACTTGTATGAAAGGTTCGATTTTTGTCCTGCTTTGTTTGTGTCTATGAATGTTGTATTGGGTTTATGAAATCTGTTCTT
>JAOSBM010000001.1:2230010-2244089 GCA_027568955.1 Erythroxylum tenue
ATCCCCAGTTACGATGATCTGCTTGCTGAACTTGAATCTCCCCGCAAATCCCATGAAGAGATCCGATCGAGATGCGCGACAATGGAGGAAGATGTTGTTAGAATGTAGAGCGAGAGAGACGAGGGACTTGAGACGAGGGACTTGATCAGATTTCTGGTCTCAAGACTGTTGTTACTGAGGTTTCAAGCGAAAGAGACGCTATATGAGAGGAGGATCTTTACGTAAGTGACGGAAAGTCACTTTAAAAACAGCTTCCCGAAAAGCTGTAATTGGGCTTTTTTAAAAAGCTTCAAATTATAGCTTTTGAAAAAGCTGTATTTGAGCTTTTAAAAAAACTGTTTCTACTGCAAAAGCGCTTTTGAGATATGTAGCCAAACATTAACTTTTTCTTCAAAATAGCTTTTGCTGTAGGCAAAAGTGCTTTTGGACCTTCCAAGAGCTGAACCAAACACACACTTAAATTGATTTATCATTATATTATTTACAACTTAAATTGCATTTAGTAATTTAATTTTAATTGTATAGTTATATGAACAAAAGTTAGATGTCTCATCAAAAATGGTCCACTCAATACTTAGAAGGAGTGAAGAGTTTCCTGAGATTTGTAAAAGATCAAATGGGTTTACAATATGAAATTCGTTGTCCATGCATAGATTGCTTAAATTTCAACATTTAAAGTTAAGATGTGGTATATAATCACTTGCTAATCTGAGGCATAGATAAATTTTATACTCCATGTATTTATCATGGCAAGCATTCTAAAGCAAGTAATGCTAGAAGTGTTAATATAGATGATTATGGTGGTAACAATAATGATGTAGATGATAGAGATATTGATGACGATGGTGATGATGGGATTGGAAAGATGTTACAGGATTTGACAAATTATATAGAGACTATGAATGATATTGGCTTGCCTAATACATTTGGTAGAATTATAAAAGATAATTTTAAGAAGTTATTGAAAGTTGCTCAAGAAGAATTATATTGTTAATATGTGTAATTTTGATGATTGGCTTATGTTAATGTGATTAATGTTAATGATTGAATGTATATTGATAATGTTGATTGAATGTATTGTAATGTTACTAAAATTTATTTTTTATATAGATATCTAATATAATGACACCAAGTAGAAACAAAAGGAAGAAAGTGGCAACTATGGAAATTGTAAAACGGAAGGATCTGCAACTTCAGCCAGATCAATCAGTTGGTGCCATCCATTCAATTCCTAGCGAACAACAACATTTTACCTCAAACACCAATGAAGTTAGTCTTACACAACTTCATTCTACCTCAAACAACAATGAAGCAACTAGTGTAGGTTAACACCCACAAATAATGTTAACAAATAAACTTATACTCAAATATATATTTATATATTATAATATTTCCTTATCATTGTTGATTTGTTGTTAACGTCTAATGCTAGTATTAGAAAAAAGATGTAGAGCTAAAATTAAAGGTTGTGAATAACAACGAATGAATGTTGCCATACAGATTGATACTCATTAAGGTTGTCTTGTAGACAAGATTCAATTTGCAAAATTTTCAAGTGAGTTAGGGATTATTGCGAGAACATAATTAACTTATATGAAACAAGTTAAAGACTTGAAGGAAGACAACTATATTGAAAATGCTTGGATAAAGTTGCGATAATTTTTCAATATGTATAACTATGTGCAATATTGTCTCAATTATTTTAAGATTAATTAAACTTTTACTTATTGTTCACAGTTGAAATTGAATATTGTTAATATTGAGAACCCAAATGTTTCAAACTAAATGACTTTATTATTGAAATAAAGGACTAGAATCGTTGTTTAAAGTTGCATCGGTATTATAAATCTTCTCCTTCTGATGCGAAGGCACGGAGACATGTTCCTAAATGACCGTCTTAAAAAAATTGGAATAGTTTGTGTGATTATTAGGCTGACCAGAAAGTTTAAGTTTGTTTTCTTTACCTTCACATTTGCTTTTATTAATCTTGTTGGATGATTTAACAACTACCTAATCTTTTTTTTATTTATTTAGGAAAATTGTGAGAGGCAAAGATCAGTAGAGCAAAAATGAAATTACCTCATAATCAAAGGTCAAAATCATTTGTAATTGTCTGAAATGAATACGTAAGATCTTTGTTTGCAAGTTATAATTATATCAATAAACACTAAATTATTTATTGTACCTTGTATTTTTTTTTTCATAAAATAGAGTAAGAAGGAACTATATGGACAAGAGTGTGATAAGATCACACTATACAATGACACTCATTATAAGGAAAGTAAAGGTGGATGTCAGAAGAAGCAAAAAACAACTACGTAAGTATAAAAATTTGTTAAATATTTTAGTTCATTTATTAATATATAGTAGTAAGTGATATTATTTGGATAGAATATTAGTTTTATTTTTTAATTTTATAATAAGATGCAAGAGTTGGTAAAGAAATCTATGTTTGAGGTGAATGAGTTTAGTATAGAAGATATTTGTAACACCGTACTTGATATACGTTCTGGCTTTGTCAAAGGTATTGGCTATAATCTTAAGCCAAATGTTTCAACCTCATCAAATAAAGCAGTCATTTAAGAACTTCAAGAGAAAAGCACGGGGCTTAAAGACTGAATTACAAGAAACTCTAGCAAAATTAGTAAAACATTATAAGTTATTCAAAAAATTACTTGGCCTAGATTATGATAGAAATCAAGATGAAAGCAAATGATATTAATTGTATCTCTTATACTTTTTTTTTCTTTCAATTCCTGTTTGTATTATAATTTAATTTTAATACTTTTTTCTCGGATTACAAAATTGATGAAGATGCAACTACTGAGTAATTATGTTGTGAATGGTAAAGTTACATGATGTTTGCTTTAATTAGAACCTATTATTTTAATGTTCACAATATTTTTACTATATTTTAACTAAGCTTTTTGGATTATTACAAGTTTATCAACAGGGACAATCCTAGGTAGTCGTTCCAGTTATGTTCTAATTTTTTTTTTGTAATATGAGCATTTATAATTTATAAACTGATTTTTTATTTATTATTTTGTCTATAAGAATTGTTAAAGTTGTAATTAAAATATTTTATACAAAGAATATTCCTTTTGTTGGTATAATTTAATGATATTTTACTTTTTATATACAATGCTTCATATTTTGAATTATTTTTGTACAATTTATTTGTATAATAAATTTACAATTAAAAATATACCCATACATTATATAAAATAATATGGATTAAAAATATAACAAATAATTTATTCCAAAATTATCTAACATTTGGTTAAAACCTAGCTAAAAAAATTTGGCTACGTTTTATAAAATGTAGCCAAAAATTTTTGCCTACGTTTTTAGAAATGTAACTAAAAACTTTTGGCTATGTTTATGAAAACATGGCTAATTATATGTAGCTACATTTCTAAAAAAATTCTTAAAACGTAGCTAATAGTATTTAGCTACGGAAGTAATCGTACAAAAACTATTAGCAATGATTTCTGAAAACGTCGCCTATAGTTTTCAACTATGAAAATTTGGCGATGTTTTAGGCGGCAAAATGAAAATGTAATTAAAAACTATAGGTGACATTTTATATACCTTTAGCTACAATTTTGTTTTTGTAGACTAATGTCAATTTTGTTGTAGTTAAAAAATATGCAGATATATAAATAATGTTCTATTTTGAATCCTCATAATCGGGTCAATTCAATAAACTTGTTCTCTAATAAATATCTGCACATTTTTTTTAATATCTTCATATTTTAATTTATGAGATCATTATGTGATAATTTTACTATTCCATCAATATCTCATCATGATAAAATTACAATAAGAATAATTTAAGAATAATACATAAATACAAATAAAATCTCCTAAATATTATCTTATTATAATTTTAGTTGTATAGTAATTAACTAATTATTTTAAAGATTTCATTTTCACTATCAAACATCAAATATGATTAATAAAGAATATATTGATTAATTCAAATAATAATATCATATATTAAATTGCAATCAACAAGCTGCCTTTGAGGAATAATAATCCGTCGAATTCCAGGTTAATTTTTTGAAAATGTCCGCGTTCCCCTTTTATGAAGCTCAACACTGATGCTTCTTTCGCTGCCTCCACGGGAACTGCTGCAGGTGGAGGTTTGATTCGAGATCATACTGGTCATTGAAAAAATGAGTTTGTTTTCAAGACGGGTCGTTGCTCAATACTTTGTGCTGAGTTGTGGGCCTTCTATTATGGTATTCAACTCACTCATAATCTTGGCTATTTGGATGTGCTTGTTGAATGTGATAATGAGATTGCTGTCAAAATGTTGACTGGTGGCGTTCAAGCCAATTCAGGTTGTTTACATCTCGTTGCCAGAATTCTAGACTTGCTGCGGAGATTCTATAATGTGAAATTCACTCACATTTATAAAGAAGGGAACTTTGCAGCTGACTCGCTTTCTCATTTTACTTTTGATTTTTCTCCTGGCTTTCATGTTTTGGAGCAAGTCCTCCTAATATTGGTAGATGACTTGATCATAACTTAATAGAGATCTTTTATCTTAAATAGTTTTATGTCCTTGTGAGGTACGCTCCTTTTCTTACCCAAAAAAAAAAGAAGAAAGAAAGTAATCAACCAAGTGAATAAACGAACACGTTTTACATGCTTTCTAATTGGTCCGCTGTAGGATTACACTTCAGTCTTCACCCATTAATAAACGATTCTGTTGAAGAAGTAAAATATTCTGTGGTCTACAGTCCTTTCAGGTAACATGGGCAACAGTTGTGATGGGCAGATCTTTAACAAGGTTTGGCATTTGTCGGCTACAAACTTCGGGATACATTGTATTACGTGGTGACTCTCTAGCCTCAAGTATTGGGTCTTGTCACTGGACTGGACAAATGAACAAAGATGTTGATATGTTTATCTTGCAGGTATGTCAAAAAACTTCTAGCGGCACCATATTCTTATACCGAACCTCAGATGGGAAAAGACAGTGAAGCAGTTGTTTAAGATCTTCTGGACAAGGGATCCCGTGTGTCGGGGAATCGTGGGATTTCCATGAATTTGGAAAGAAATGGAAAGATATCAAAATGGTTTAGTCATCAGCTGTTTCTGTTGTGATAAAAGGTGGATATTTGATGAAATGAAGTGATTCACTTGCTCGAACCAGACGCTTTGGCTTGCCGTTAGTGGTTTGTCTGTCGAATCTCCAAACACAAACAAAGTGTCATGTATCAAATAAATAAACTATGTTACTTTATAGTTAAAAGAAGAGAAAATTTTGTATTTTCAGTACATTTTAACTGAAAATGATTGTACATGGCATCTATTTTCTTCAGATGAAAAAGTGGATTAGCCTACAAGCATATGGTCCTACCTTTTGACATTGTGTACTCCATTGCTGCCTACATAAACAACTAGTTCTCAATAGCCCTCAAGCAGTCTCTAGTTTCAGCCTCTTCTCTTCCGTTCATATCTTCTCCTGAGATAACTACGTACAACCTTTGGTCACTTTCTGATTTATCTTCTTTCAGTTTCATAGAATTAGTAGCCTCAAGGTTCTTCACACAAAAAGAAAGTCCTGTTGTCTGAAACAGAAAGTTGTACTTTCTTAGCTTTTATCAGTATATTACTCTCCATTGTTTCTAGTCCCAAGTTCTTTCCCGTTGGGTCTCTTTCTTTCTCGTCTTTTAGTCTTGTTCTTCGTACTGAGATTCTTTATCCTCATATATGTGCCTAACTCATCGACAGTGATGAGTCTCCCTCAAAAGTTGTCTTCGGAAAACAACAGTGAAAACCTTCGTGATGTTTCCTTTTCATACGTGAACCCTTCCGAGGAAACCTTTACTCGTAAACTTGCAGAGGCAACTATAAAACGCAGTCCAAAAGATACTTTTCAAGAGGGACATCATGATCTAATGGGAACAGCACAAGAACAGGAAGAGATTGGGGTGTTTAGTGCTGAGAAGTACTTCAAAGGAGTGATGGATAATGATACTAGTCCAAGAACCAACACCAAAGCTGCGGGGAGCAAATACCAAACTAAGAGAGATGGTGCAGTTCCTTTCAAACCTCAAGTTCCTGCTGGAACTCCTAGTATTCATTCTGAATCCAGTGGGAACAGCCAAAGTGTACTTTTAAAGCCGGTTATGAGGCATCCATCAGGAGGAAAGACAAACAAGGTTAAAGGGAAATTTTTTCTTTCAGGTCTTGGCTGCAGATGTTGTTCCTGTCCTGATAAGGATTTCGTTGATGTCCATGAGCATGTTGGTGAAATCAGTTTCAAGAAAACTCCTGATTCTAGTCTACTCCAAGTCAAAGAAATTGGAATAAAGAACACAAAAAAGAATCCTGACTTCCAATATGAGCCAAGATCAAGATCCTGGAATAAGGAAGAGATCCACCGGCAGTTCAACAAGTTGGGACATGGGCTAAACAAAGAAACATGTTTCAGTTTCCCAACTTCGATTACTGCTACTGCAAATCTTCCAATTAAGTTACAACAACAAGATCAATTTGACCTTCTTCCACGAGATTCAATCGAGGTATTTGGCTCATCAGTGCATGACTGGAGAAGCAAGTCGTTCAATCTTGAAAGGAGGCTAACAATGTTGTCTTGGGACGCAACTCCAAGAGCTGAGCAACTTGCATATTCTGCAACACCGACTAGACTTTCCAATGAAAATGACAGTGATGAGAGCTCGGATTTGTTTGAGATAGAAAGTCTCACCGGAAAAGTCAGGCCGCTCCTCGCAAGACAAGGATCAGATGCAACTCCAGGCTGTGTAACCCCAACAACTTGCTATGCACCAAGTGAGGCTAGTATTGACTGGAGCGTGGTCACTGCTAGTGCTGCAGATTATGAAGAACTTAGACTTCCAACATCTGCAACAAGTCCAGCACAAGCATTTCCTGCGTCAACGGACATGAAAACCAAAACTCCAAAGCGTCATCCCAGCATTTTATTGGGGTGTAAGAACCAAGATGCTGTAAGAGTCGACGGAGTCGCACACAAAAGAAACGAGAAGGCAAATTTGGACCTGCATATGCGTCAAGTTTCAGATTCCTACTTTCCTGCAACAGGGTTTCAAGCGGAGTCTAACATGACGGGGTTCAGCTACGCAAAGAGGCAACAAGCTCTCAGCCACTCACTCCCAAGAGCACACTCACCGCACGGGTCTTTTGTACATCCGGTGATACAGCTCTAGTTCTAAAGTTCGGTTGTTAAAGTTTTAAATCAAGTCCACGCAGGGAATGAGCCGAAACTCTTACAGAACTATTTTGTTCGTACTTCTCCTCCTCAGTTCCTACCTTGATCTTGCCTTTCATTGTTAATATTACCCTGTAAATCTTCAAGGGAAAGGTTGTCTGAGAATCTACTGGGGGATTCACTCAGCTCAGGATTCTTGTAACTAAATGTATTCCATTTTCAATCGAAACCTGGATGTCTACAATTTATGTTGTGGTTGTCCTGATTTTGAGAATCTGAACTTAAGGAGCATGGCAACATTCTTAGATGTTCTGATAACTGCAAGTTTAATTGTCTTTCCAAAATGAAGCTATCAGTAGTTGATTATCGCTTTGAGGAACAAAATTAAAGAAGACAACTGGATTTGCTCCAAAATCTTTATTTTCTCAAGCCAAAGACAGAACGCACAAGGGAAAGCTGAAAACAACTTCACGGAGATTTCTCTGCATGATTCAGAAACCTGCTTCATAGTGAAACAGTTTTCCGCCCATAATTCTAGCTTCTCTTGGCAAAGTGAATTCTTTTTTGTTCAGAAATCGTACATTAACTGACAACAGTCGGCAAAGACTGTTAATTCAAAGTCGCTGACTTTCAACAGTAACACCTGACCGTGCTTGTTTATGAAAAATCTTGTCAAGTAAAGATGCGGTAACGATTGGGCTATAAATGCTGCATGTTGTAGGGTTCAAACTCCATTATGGAGACAGTAACGTCCAAGGTTATGAACTTACCTCATCTCATCAACTTCTTTTTTATTTTCTAGCAACTCCAGCACGTTAACGTTAACTTTAGTTAATACATCTTGTGCCATACACCAAAATCTCCTCGACACGGCAAAAGTCTGATCCAATCAATTGTTCTGAAGCCTTTAGCAAAACATTCTCGTCTCCCTTTTTGCTGAAGGAACTGCCCTTACATAGTTCTGATTGTATAAATCAGGAGTAGATAACAAGTACTGAAAAGGAAAACTTAGATGAACCATTATTGAACCAGCACCAAAAAAAACAAAATGGGTCACATGTTATAGCTGGAAGAAGTTGGTTTGTGGTGACCGCAAGCAGGTTGAAGTCACAAGCATCATCAAAGCCATTAACCATTAAATTGACCTACTTCCAATCTGCAAGATGAATCTAAGAATAATTGTTGTGTGGACCAATAGGAAAAGGTGAGCATTTAAAACATACAAGTCAGGTTACAAGAAAATGAGAGTGGTACATGGACAGGTGAGCTTCAAGTTATAATGGATAGCTGCTTGAAGCTACCAACAGAATTTGATGACAAAAAGGTGTCATATGTTAGATATTCCTATCAATCTCTAGTTGGGTCTTTATCTTCTGAGAGGATATAGGTATATTGGTTCCTAGCAGTAAACGCCTGTGGAACTCCTGTGGTCCAAGTTTAAATTCTGCAATTTCCATGTACGCTCTTCGATTGAATATGTAATGTAGTGGTTAGGGTCATTTACTCATGCTTTTATCATTAAACTTTTTCTCATATCAATTTTCTAGTAATGGTCCCAAATCGGATTAACACTGAACTCTTGCCTGAAATATAATAAATTACTTCGCCAAGTACATAAAGACTCCGTATTTAGAATCTTTTAGTACACACAATCTGCAATCCCTGAAACTCTCCTCTCTTTTCCCTATGTTCATGCATTATTTGATTGTTTAAAAAAACTGGAGGTCGAAACAGTAATAGAAGAGTGTATTGGAGCAATTAGGCAAATTATCTCAGCTGTGTATACGAGGACTGAGTTGTCGGATAGGACAGGATTTATGGCATTGTCGACCCAAGGACAGGATGATCACGTTGTGTCGTTGTCTCAATGGTTGAGATACAACTTTTAGATGTAGCTAGTTTCCTTCCTCACATTTTTCACCTATAAATATTTTAAAAATTTTAAAAATATGATTAATCTATAAAAATTACTTTTTGGTAAAACCAAACAATAGAAGCCTGTAGAAAAATACATTTGTGATTGTAGCATAACGTTAGAAGCATTAGATTTTTTTAATATAGGCAAAGTGTAGAGTCCGCTAACAATAATTGAACTTGGATCAACCATTGTCAAAATGACTAGAACTAGTCATTTGGATAGTTGTCCCTTACCACTTATAAATCCTTTTAACATTTTCATATTTAGTCAATATGAGATACTCTAACACTTCCCTTCAAATACAACTAGGACTGAATATCTAGTTGTCACTTGAAATAAACACATTGGTAACCAGACCAGGCCGCTGGGACTGAACATCTAAACAGACAACTGAAAAATTAATAATCTGAACCAAACTTGCACTGATACCATCTTGTTTAATGGGAAACTTAGCTAGAATTCCACTAGCACCAGTTGATCATCATACCACTAGTCCTTTGAAAATTATCTATTATGATATTTGGGGACCCTCTCCTGTTGTTTCTAATATTGGTTTAAATATTTCGTTCTTTTCATTGATGATTTTACAAGATTCCCATGGATTTTCTTTCTCAAAAATAAAAGTGAAGTTTATGATCTGTTCATTAATTTTAAATCCATGATCGAAAAGTAATTTCGTTCCTCAATTAAATCCCTTCACTCAGATTGAGGTTGTGAATACCAAAAATTACATAAATTCTTACTTTCTAATGGTATTGTTCATAGAATTGCTTATTCATATACACATGAACATAATGGAATTACAGAGAGGAAAATTAGACATGTTGTCGATACTGGTCTTACTCTTTTGGAGCACAGTTTAGTTCCTTTTAAATCCTGGCCTTATGCCTTTGATACTTCTATTTCACTTATAAATGGCATGCGAACCCCTATCCTCCACAATAAATCACCATTCTTTGCATTATACGATCAAAACAAAAATTACCATGACCTCAAAATATTTGGTAGTGTTGTATACCCCCTTCTTAGGCCATACACCTCAAAGAAATTTAACTTTAGGACATCTTGTTGCATTTATCTTGGACCATCTCCATCTCATCTTGGTCATCGTTGACTCAATCCCAATTCCAACCGAATATATATAGCTAGGCATGTCAAGTTTGATAAGTCCTACTTTCCTTCAAAAACTAATGCCCTAACTTATCCTTTGTTACAATTAGGGTTAGTTTCTACCAATAATTCAAGTTGGTTGCAAATCACGAGCCATGTCTCATTGCCTTCTTCAGGTATAATTCTATACTCTAACAAGGAGGCTATACAAACACAAACATGCCAATTTTCAAATAATTTAGTTCTAGTATCATAACATTTTTTGTTGTAAACAATTGATAATTAGGTGTCTAAATGTAAGTTCTTGCAAGGCATAGTAAGTTTTAAATTAATTCACTGATTAAAAAAAGTCGTTGCTTAACATGGAATTAATATTACTCTTTACCAAATTTGTTTCAGCTTGTATTACTTTAAATTTAAACTAGAAGCGTATTTTCAAAAATTAAACTATAAATCGACATCTTCTTGCTACGAGTTAAATTTTAATTAAGTTGGTAATGTTGTCGTCTGCAACTAAATTAATACCAACTCTAATAATGCAATATATAGTTAGTGAAGAGTTGAAATCATTCCCACGAAAAATCTATTGGTAAATATTTCACAAGTTGCAAACTAAAACAAATTGTGGGGAGTTTCAATTAACATGATTTTTAGAAATTAAAAATGACAAAAATTGGAAATAAATGAGAATATTCAGATATGGAAAATTAATAATGAACCTTAGTTTTGGGTCACCTACGTTATCAAACTAATATGCATCATCGATATAAAATTAACTCCATTAACAAATATTCATTGAGTGATGTTCTCTCTTAAGATTAAATGAAGAAAAACATGCATTCTAAATACTCTTATAAGTCAACAACTTAGATACGATCTTAAGTTTGATTGAATAATAACTTTAAGAACTAAGAGAACCAGTGAGCAAGACAATACATATACGATATGTATTTAATCTAGATAAGTATCTTTCTTAGAATTTCCAATCCCTAACGTAAAGATGGTAATCCTAATTGCCATTTTAGATAAGCAAAATTGAACATCAAATCCTACTAATCTGACTATAAATTAAATCAATCAATTACTAGTTGCGCACTAAAGAGATCAATCAATTCAATTGTAAAAAGCAATATGGAAGACACTTAATATTCATCAATGAAATAAATTTTATTTGGAAAATCTCACACATACTAGATGATAACATGGTTCTCTTCAACCAAGAAGAAGGATTTAGCTACTCATAACAAAGGTAAAATCCAGCAGAAAAGTAGCAGAACACATAGTCTCCATATATGCACTTTTCCAGAAAAAATATGAAAACTCTAGCCAAAACTTAAAAAAAAAACAGTAGTAGAAAAATGTAAAGATGCTGTAACTAGAAATGTCCTCTCTTCCCTCTTATCATTATCTTTATCAGATATACTCCCCACATAATCAGGCAGCAGATCCCCACCTAAAAGACAGCAACTTGATTCCTTAAATAATAAAAACCCTAAGTGTATTGAATCTGTATTCAAATCATATTCTATAGATAAAATTTCTCTTTTCACGTGCCCATGCTTAGTCAAAAACTTTTTTGCTAGCTAGGAATTCAAATTGTCTTTACTTTCCTTGCATTTTTTTATTCAAATTCATCTCCCATGTGTTTAAAACCATTTGAGAAAAATTAAGAAACAAGTTCATTAATTTTAAATAAAAATTTTAACACATTAAAGAGATTTATATCCAAAGTTAACACAAAAATAACAACTTATCAAATTCCCCGACACCAATCTTTTGCTCGTCCTCGACAAACTATATTTGCAATCAATTGGCCAACTAATCAACTTTCTTTATTCCAAGTCTCACAATAGTAAATAGTGTACACTTCAAGAGTCAAACAATTTTATAACCAATGAATGCCCCAGAGTTAATCATTCAAGTAATATAAACAGAGTCAATTTAAAGAAATCATATTTCAAAAACTAACACATAATTATAACAAAACTCTCACGAATTGGATTTCACTCAAATCACTGAAGTGTTTGTTGGTTCAATATTTCACTCGAATTCTTCTAATGCAAATAGTCTACCATATGCTTGCTTTTTCACCAACTTTTGACCACTTGAAATACAAACATACACAAATCAAAAGGACTTTATTCAAGGTTATATTGGGCGATAGGTAAAGGTAAGGATTGTTTCAATCTTTTAGGCCCAAAAACTCATAGGTTAATGCAGTTCACCACAATTATACACCATGTTTAATCATATGATTGCCAAATATTGACTAAGTGTATACACTTGTATTTCTTAACTAAGTGACATCTATTCTCCTAAAATAAATGTAACTCAAGTTATGTGTTCTACTTAAGTCACTAAAAATGGAAGTCTAGAAAGTGTCGAAGTTAGCTAATTAATTGCAAATAAGTCAATAAGCATTCAAAAATTTTCAACAAAGATTCCTAACTATCGGGTATATGGAACATACCCCACCCCGAAACCTAATTCATACATTGTCCCCAATGTAATGACATAAGATAAAAGAAGCGAAAATAGAAAAGAAAAGATAAAAGAAAGCTTCTCTATTAGTTGAGCGTCGAAATCATAGGGTTGGTGGTTGAGGAGGTTGGAATCCTTGATTTGCACAATATGCTATCAAATTGTGCTCCATTCGGTGCATATGACGTTCAAGTCGAGTTAAACGAGTGTCCAAATTAGCTTGGGGAAGTTGGCTACTACTCGGTGTATCTGTGACAACCCGACTCCTTGTGGTTAGACATGGGTTGGAAGGGACAGCTGGGCCTGCCCGGATTAATGAAGGATATCCTTCATTGACTCATGTCCACGATTCCCATTCTGCACAAACATTCTATATCCAAAGGTTCTATGGCACAAGCCACTATCATATCAGTATTGTCAGGGTACAATAAATCCAAATTAACTGCCAATTGAGTGATGTAGGACCCTAATATTAATGGTTTGGATTTTTTGTTTAACACATATTGAAATTACGTCAAAAACCAAAAACCCAAATTAACAGGAATTTTCCTATCCATACACCACCCAAAAAAAAATAGCCTTAGAAAGTGTACCTGTAGAATCCCGGCGTCCTGAAAAATTGTACGCTAAGAGTCAATGTATGATTTTGAAAACAGGATTTTTTTAATACGAACTCTTATATGCAGTGGCATTATATGGATGAGGGTCAACGGACCATTGAGTCCACAATTCAAATGCATAAAAATCACTATGATAATCACAACGAGAACTTATAAATGGTTGATTTTTAACATCATCAGCTAATATAAAACCCATGATCACGTTAAATTCAGCAATAGATAATGCAAATTCCTTACCCATAAGTCTAAATTCTACAATTCCTTCAGTAAACAAGTCAAATTCTTCATAAGAATTAAATTGAAATGTGCTGTAAAATTACCTTGTTAATTCAACATATGCAGGGTAGAGGGCAGACAATTTTAACAAACACATTCCAACAATTTTGTCCAACTAGTTACTCAAAAGAATTATGAACTTGTAAAGCTTTAAGAGTGTCGATAAGAACATACTTATAGGGGTAGATTTTGTGTTTTTGGTTGTCTTCTGGCAGTCGAAAAGAAGTGAAAGCTCCACTTCTTGAATTCCATCGACTTTTGTTCTCGACTTGCTTACCTTTCTGAGTGTGATTCCTCGTTGAAGGGCCTGGTGTTGGTTCGGGCATTGGAGGGATTGATGGAGTTGGTGTTGCATGTAGGAAAATCCCGGTGCGAGTATCATATACCCGTGGTGCGGAAAAATAAAAAATTTTGTTCCGGGACCTTCCCGAAAGCCAGGATCCATGTGTCTATACAAAGATCAAACC
>JAOSBM010000001.1:2258428-2280629 GCA_027568955.1 Erythroxylum tenue
ATTCCGGACATGAAGGTCCGAGGTATTGATTGATGAATGTGATATTGAAGTGCTACTTACCTTACTTTGTTCTGCTTATTGAATTTGATTTATGCTGATTGTGTTCTGAATTCTGTACAATGATTGTCTGAGGTGTTCGATGCATGTTTATATCATTGGAAGTGCTACTTATATGTGAATATGATTAACTACTTGCTTTGCATATGAAATGTTTGAAATGACTTGTTTTGCTTTAAAACTGTTAAATCCTAGTTGTGAGTAAATAGGCATGTCTAGAAGGGTCTGCAGCTGCTTCTGTGACACTTCAGTTTCTGACACTTCGGTGTCTTCTGTTATTGACACTTTGATGTCTTCTGTTATTGAGACATAAGTCTCTTCTGTGATATGATACCAATTATGGCATCTTCTGTATAAGTCCCGTTACCTACTTCTATTGACGGATTAGCAGTCATTTGATTGTGTATTTTGATATATGTTAGATTTTGAAATAAACAAAATGATGTTTTGAACTAAAGGGAATGTGCCTTCTATGATACTCAGTTCTGTTAACTATGTAACTATTCTGAAATTTGAATATTTGCTTGTGCTATTATGTGATTTAGTATGATTAATTGTCAAATTACGCATAGTTTAGTTATTACTCACTAAGCTATATACTTAGCACGGTGGATTTGCCCCGTGTAGGTTTTGAACGACGTTTTTAAAGACTGGGACAAGACAACCGCAATGGCCAATGAAGTCTGAGTGTTACTTTGAAAATAATGTAAAATTTTTTGTTTGACTTTTGGGTTTGTATCTGATATGTATATGTGAATTTGTTTGTAAGTTTATAACAATGATACTTCAGTTTGGTTTGGATTTTTTAGCGAGTTTGTGTTAAGTATTATGTAATTTAATGTATGTTTGCCTGAATTGTTTACTGAAAGTTTTCGTATGCTTTGATTTGTTTGTACTATTTTGTGTGGCATTCATATATTCTTTCAGGGGGTATGTGGATGTTACAAAAGTGTCCCCCACA
Organism: Erythroxylum tenue; assembly: GCA_027568955.1. Lineage (NCBI taxonomy): Eukaryota > Viridiplantae > Streptophyta > Magnoliopsida > Malpighiales > Erythroxylaceae > Erythroxylum > Erythroxylum tenue. The sequence continues at coordinate 2,259,447 of JAOSBM010000001.1, forward strand.
TACAGATGAATGACAATTTTAATATGGAAGGAATTTCATCATTTGCAACACACCTTCTAATAATTTGATCAGCACAAAATTTTCAAAGATGAGGTTCATCACATATATAATATTTAGCCTCTCTTTTAATTTTATCCTTTTCAGCTCTAGATAAATCACTAGGTAAGGACTTAGTCACCAAAAAATTTACTATGTCAGCATACCATGGAATTACCTGTTGAATTGCAAAGAGACTTTCATCTAAAAATTCATCTTGGAGAATATCAGATGTATTGGTTGGAGTGATCTGACTGAGATGATCGACCACCAAATTTTTAGCTCCCTTCTTGTCACGCATTTCCAACTCAAATTCTTGTAAAATTAAGATCCACTGAATCAACCTTGGTTTTGCTTCTTTCTTAGTCACTAAATATTTTCAGAGCTGCATGGTATGAATAAATGATCAATCGTGTACCCCATAAGTAAGACCTAAAATTTTTCAACCCAAAAACTACAGCCAAAAATTCTTTCTCCGTCATGGAATAATTCTTCTGAGCATCGTTAAGTGTCATGGAGGCATAGTAAATAACATGAGGTACTTTATCCACTTTTTGGCCCAAAACTACTACAACTGCATAATCCGAGGCATCACACATTAGTTTGAATGGAATGTCCCATTTCGGTGGCTAAATCATGGGAGCTGTAGTGAGTCGTTCCTTTAGTTCATCAAATGCAATCTTGCATGGCTCATCAAAATCAAATTTCACATCTTTTTGGAGTAGTCTACATATGGGTTCGCAATCTTTGAAAAATCTTTGATAAATCGCCAATAGAATCCTGCATGACTAAGAGAAGAATGAACTTCCTGCACGGTCGTGAGGTAAGGTAAAGATTTGATAACATCTATCTTAGCCTTATCGACCTCAAATTCTCTTAGATGAGACTGTATGACCCAAAATTATGCCTTGATCAATCATAAAATGACGTTTTTCATAATTTAAAACCAAAATAGTCTCAATGCAACGTTTAAGCACTTTCTCAAAGTTGATAATACATGTTTCAAAAGATTCTCCATAAACCGTAAAATCATCAATGAAAAATCTCATACAATTTTCCCCAAGATTAGAGAAAATACTTACCATACCTTTGAAATATCGTTGGTGTGTTACATAACCCAAATGGCATTCTTTGGTAGGCAAAGGTGCCAAATGAAAATGTGAAGGTTGTTTCCTCTTGGTCCTTTGGTGTAACCAAAATCTGGTGATACCTTAAATAACCATCTAAACAGTAATAGTGAGATTTGCAAGTCTTTCAAGCATTTGATCAATAAATGGAAGTGAAAAATGATCTTTTCTAGTAACCGAATTTAGCTTCCTATAATCTATGCAAGCTTTCCACCCGTTTTGAATACGAGTGGGTATCAACTCACCATCACTATTTTCTATTACAGTTACCCCAGTTTTCTTTGGAATTACCTGGACCAGACTTTCCCAATTGCTATCTGAAATGGGGTAAATAATTCCAGCATTAAGAAGCTTGAAGATTTCCTTATTCACTACTTCCATCATGGTTGGATTCAAACGACATTAAGGTTGCCTTACCTCCTTGGCTTCATCTTCCATCAAGATTCGGTGCATACAAATGGTAGAACTAATGCCTTTAAAATCAGCCACTGTCCATCCGAAGGCTTCCTTATGTTGTCTTAGTACTTGAATCAATTGTTTTTCCTGTAAAAGAGTGAGTTTATTTGAGATAATAACAAGTAATGTATCTTGCTCACCAAAAAATACTTCTCTTCACAAACTTTGTTGTTAACTTGTAAAATTAAGAAACAAGAACTCAAGAATAACATATTTTAATGAATATTAAGAACAAAAAGAACACTAAAAGAAAATTAAATGTATGGAGGGAAGAAACTAAAATATTGAAATATAAACAAATGACTTAGAAAACAATAAATATGATATAAAAAACTGAGACGACCCTCATCGATAGGACTATTGAGATTATGAATAAGGATTTTGGATTGTTCCATTAAGACATGTTTAATTCAAAACAATAAATTCGAAATACAAAAGAATGATATGGATCACCATATTCACAGTAAGGATAGGATGAGAGTGATAAAATTCTAAAGACAATTGCTACTAGTGAGCTATATAAAGTTACCAGTTGCTAGTTACCTTAAACAAAAGTTACTTTAATCAAAGAATGAAGAAAACCTCTCCAAGGTATTTTGATTGATCAATACTAATAATATGTCAAGGTACAACAATAAGAAACCCTCTTATAAGCATAAAACCTTAGGAGCTAAGTCATATAATGAAAGTAACATTCTTAGCATAACCTAATTAGGAAACAATTAAATAATTTTAAAAAATTAATTCCTATTTAAACATAATTGTAGAATTATAAATAATCTAAAACACCTATAAGTAGGAGTTTGATGCCTGTCCAAACATTTGAATTCAAGTTTTGTTAATTCTTAACTTGTGTTTAATGAGCATCTAAAAAAATAATATTTAAAAAGTCATGTAGTTATATTTCTATAATTATAAGCTTTGATATTTCATAAATGTGAATTGACCACTTCAAGTTTTAAGCCTTTTCTCTTTTTCTATATCCTACACTTCAATCTTCCAAGACTTATAATAAAAGATACTATATATTTATAATTAAAGTATATCTATACACAATCAACAAATAATAAAGAAAAGAATTCTCATTCACCAGCACCTTCTTTATTCTCTAGTGAATAAGGCTTATTTGTTCCAAGTATTCTATCCCCATGTAAGAAGGAATGGTTGTTAGAAGTTGTATTTGGTGCCGTACAGTTGATGGTGCACATCCTGTTAGCCATTATTGCTCCTAAAGAACACATCCTGGAATCCATAGTCCACAGACCATCGACAGTTTTCATATGAAACAGACAAGACAAAGCACCACCAACAGTATCAAGTAGAGCTCTTCTATAGGACGAATGTACACTGCTCCAAATGCATATGGCCCGTGATTTTGAGAATGAATATGTTCATGAAATATTTTTTTCTGACAAGAAATAAAGATTGTTATTTTTAATAATTAAAAAATTGAATCGATGAATTATAAAAATTTTAAATTAGTCAAGTTTTTGATTTAGTTTATTTTAATAACTTTTATTATTTAAAATAAGTTAGTTTATTAATTAATTCACTGATTTTTATAAACTAATCGATTTTTATAAATAATAATAAATCAGTTAATTTTTATTTAACTATCTTCTTATTTAGTTAGACTTCAACTTCTTGAATCGGTAGTAATAGTCTCATTTTTAAATCATATTTTAAATTCTTTAATTTTATTCAATATTTACGATATATCAATTTTATAACAATTTTCTTATTCAATTAGACTTCAACTTCTTGAATTGGTAGTAATAGTCTCCTTCTTCAATCATATTTTAAAGGGTTAATTATTAAAAAAAGCTCAAACTTTCTTCAATTTTTCAATTACAGCTTAAACTTTCAAAAGTAGCAATAAAATGTCTAAACTTTTTTTTTCAATTCTAGCCCGAACTTCAAAAAGTAACAATAAAATACTCAAACTTTTAATTTTTTCAATTCTAGTCCGATGTTAGTGTTTCCATTAAGTTTAAAAATGACTTAAATCAAATTACGCAACTCTAACGACCTTACGCTTTTATTTAAATTTTTTTCTTTATTTTTAGTTTGTTCTCTTGACACCCTCACCCTTCGATTTTCAGATTATGTAGCCCCGATGCTCTCACACTAAGGGCGTCAGGAGAACAAACTAAAAATGAAGAGTTTGTTGGTACAGTATGTTGTAATGCGAGAGTAGTTTGGAGCGTCAGAAGAACAAATAAAAAACAAAGGGATGAGAAAAAACAGTAGATAACGTTGGGCTAGAATTAAAGAAAATTGAAAGTTTGGACATTTTATTGACACTTTTTGAAGTTTAGGTTAGAATTGAAAAAAATTGAAAGTTTGGGCATTTTATTGCTACTTTTAAAGTTCATGCTACAATTGAAAATTTGACGAAAATTTGGACTTTTTTTATAATTAACCTTATTTTAAATTCTTTAATTTTATTCAATCATTACTACATATCAATTTTGTAATAGTCTAATACCGATCAAACATGTAAACTTGAACATCTTATTTTATATGTTTAATTTCTTATTCGATTTTTAAAATATTGATTATTTTTTTAATTGAATCCTAAACTTTATATTGAATCCAAGCCTAATTAACTATACAAATTAACCTAGGTGTGTCATTTCTCAAAAAAAAATCACCTAGGTGTGTCAATTTGTTATTGTTAATGCAATGTTAAGATGGGACAAATGATGACTTAGGGGGCGTTTGGTTTGGGGGTTTGGGAATAAAGGAATGGAATCATAGTAAAAGATAATGTTTGTTTCGGGGGTTTCATTACCAAGGTAATGGATTTATTCCCATATATTTGGGAATCTACTAAACCCCCCAATAGGGGTGAGTATCAAACTTTCATTCCAATATAATAGTTTGGGAATCCACTAACTGCCGTCGTCGAACTCTCCTTGCCATCGTCGAACTGCCGTCTTCTCATCTTCTCTTGGTCTCTTCTCTGATCGGGTCTCCTCGCTGTCGATAGGTATCTGCTCTATTATCACGTTAAAAGACGTTCTCCTGGTCTATTATCTGGTATCTTCTCCTGGTCTATTATTTGTAACTTTTAGTTAAATTAAGCTCATAATTGTCATATATTTCTTATAATATTTTAGTTTTTATTTTCGGCTTGAAGTCTAAATATGTTAAATAAAACAAAATTTAATTTTATTTATTTTTAAATTAAAAATTAATATATAATAAATATAGTTTTAAACCGTTCAAAATTAATCAAATTTAGGCTCCAGCCAACTATGTTCTTATGCCCTTTTTATAACTTAATTTGTGCAAACTTAAACTTAATCTAACTCAATAAGTTTAATGGATTAAATCCAAACTTTAAAAAATTTTATTTTAAATTATTATTCAAATTTAAAAGAGGTTTATTAAAATTAAGATTCCAGTTTATTTAGTAAATTTCTTTAAAAAGAGGTCTTACTGTCTTAGTTGATAAAAAAAATTTCAAAAGTGTTTGTAAAGCTAAAAATTATGAGTTCCAATTTATAAATTAATATTTTTTGGTAATTTATAAATTAATATTATTCAAAAGAAGGTTTTTAACTTTTGTCTCCTTAAAAAAATTGTTTATTGACGATTATATTAAATTTTTACCTAAATAAATGCCTTTTTTTAAAATCAATGTTTTAACAATTGGACCGGAAGTTAAATCGGTGCGACAAGAAATTTAAGGTCTAAAAGTTTCAACTAGAATTAGATAGTCATAAAATGAGTTAAATATTAAATAAAATTAAAATTTTTAAAATATAATTTAAATAGATTCTTCTTATTTATCGAAGAGTTTGAAATATAATTAAAGAAGAGATTGTTAAATAAAAATTGATTGGTTTATTTTGGTTCCTAATAACTTAATAATTTATAAAAATTGACTGATTAATTAATAAATTGATCGATTTTTAATAACAAGAGTTAAATTAAACTAAAAAATAAAAATTAAATTAAAAAATTAGACAATTCAAGATTTTTACAGTGAAGCTAATCGAATCGGATGAATTTTTTAATTATCGGTTAAAATTGATCAAAACATATTTATAATTCAAGATTAAGAGTAATACAATAATTAGATTAAAATATCTTGCAACTTTGAAATCTTGACAAAAGTTTCTCACTAGCACACCAGTCAACGACCCATACACGCGCTTATCTGTTTTCTCTCGTTTACTTTTAAATCTACACGTCAAAGGCTCTGCCGCTTTTTATTCGCTTTTCCTTCTTCCCTAAGAAACCACTTCGCCGGTCCTGTCGCCGTCGCCGTTGCCGGAACAGCCTTCCCACAGCTGTTTTCCCTCGTTGCACCAGATTGATGTGTGTATTCATGCAACGCTGACTCTCCATCAGTCCATCTTCTTCTTCAATCAGGTTATTAGTTACTGCGTTAACTACACGCTTTAGGATAGCTTGTTTCGGAATTGTCGTCGGTCTTTTGGATTCGCTTATGAATTCTATTGATTCTTGGGGATAATTTTGCGAAACCCAGAAAGAAATTTCGCTCCTTTGCTTTAACGAGTATTCCTTTTGTTGTTTTTGTCGGTTGAAAAAGTTATTCCTTTTAAATCTTTCTTGTTGTTTCGAGGCAGAAATAATTCTTCCTGAAATTCTCTTTTGGGTTTATAATATGGGATTTGATTACAGCCCCATTCTTAAGTAGTGGGTTTTTAAAATCTTGGGCGGGGAAATTGTGAATTGTGCTGCTGTTCCATGCTTTTGATTGTGCATCTTCATAGTTCATAAAGTTATGCTCTGGTTAGTTGGTCCTTCCCGTGTTGTTTTTATCAACTTCTTTTATCCTCTTCTGTTATTTTTACTTTTATATTTACATGGTCACTATGATTAATCATTCTTTAATGAATTCATCTTGTTTATGGACTTAAAGCCTTCTTTTGCAGGGAAGTTGTGAAGTGTGTTACTGTAAATTGTTCCTCGCCCATTTCATCCTTCTAATTAGCCGATATTTAGGAGCCAAGTATCATCACCTTGTTATTTACAAGTCATATATGGACTTAAATCAACTGCCCGCTATGGAAGATATCTCACCAGGTCTGCAGAGATATCCTGTTCCTTTAAGTTAACTTTCTCTCTATTCTGTTCCTGCAATACCCATCTCTCATTCCAGCTATTTGTTTAGTGGCGTATATTTACTTGCTCCCTAGTACTTTAGAAGCTAACAGCTGGAAAAATAAACTCCACTTTTGGCAAATTTTCGTGGTTCTCAATTTTCATGCTGTTGACAATGTTCACCTCTATGCTACACAGAAGAAACTGTAAAACAAGTAGTGGTGTCTCAGGCTATCAAAGGAACAATGCAGGACAGAACCAAGGGAAAGGGTGGCCATAGAGACTGGCTTAGTGAGATGCCTGATGATGTTCTTGTCAAAATTTTTTCACATCTAACTCTTAAGGAGGCAGCAAGGTGTAGCATTCTATGCAAAAGGTTCAGGAATCACTGGAGTTATTTTTGCGACTTAAAACTCTGGCCCTTCACAGGGAGGACTAACTGATGTAACTGGGATATGACTAATGTTCTAGATGTTGCAACATCAACTGGATGAGCCAGGTCTTTGAAGATCTGTGAAAGCTTTAACCACAGTGATAATAGATGAGCTGGATCTAGTTTTTAACAATCTGTACTCCATTAGTAACGTCTAGCTTTCCTGTGAATAACCTTTTTCTTTATTTCGTGTAGGTGGTCCAATTGAATCGATATCATTTTTGAGAAGCCTTCTGATTTTATCCCTTGTAGAGTGTTTTTGTAGTTAGTATTATTCATCACTTGGAACGTTGAGTCATAAAAGTCTTTCAAGACATCACAGCCGGCTCAATTGGTCGCAGTGGTTGTTGGAATTCAAGCTGACGACCATAATCATAAAATGAGAGTAGACGAGGTGTAGATCTATGCTCTATCAGTAACTTCAATTGTTTTCTGGGATTACTCTGAGCTGTTGTGTTTAGAGAGAACGTGTGATATCTACTTACTAGACAGTAAGGAAATTACTTAAAACTGGTGTAAGACTACGAATAACAATGGTAACAGAATACAGTCAAGTGTCTGGGGAAGTTAGAAAGGAGAAATGGGAAAGGGAAGAAGGTTTCTTGCTTAAATTACCTCCAATAGTTGAAGCCTTTGGCATGCAATATCAATGGTTGCTGTGGAGATGCACAGTTTGATATTTTTCACATGTACCAGCTGATTTTAATCATAATATTAAACAATTTCTTGCCATTTAAATATTATGCTCAGTAATATTCATGTGTTTGTATGGAAACTGATTTCTTTGCTTCACCCAATCTCAACATAATTATGTTCTTTTTGTTGGGAATTTAGACCTCTCGAACCCACATCCAAAGATATTTGATATAGACAAAAATATCAGAAAATAAATAAATAATAACAACACAAGAGAATTTACGTGGTAACTTCCAAACCGGAGAAAAGATCACGGGCAACAAGAAGAAAATTTACTATGTGAAAAATCTTTACAATCACACAATTTTTTCTCTCACCTAATTCCCCAATACGCCAACACACCCACAAAGAAATACCTACAACAAATTCTCCAACTTTCACCTCAAAAGAGGAATTTAACTAGAGTCAATTTTGTCATACAAATCTTTGACTTTGTATTGGTGCATTAACTAAGGCGATAACAACCTCCTTATATAGGCAAGAGTCTTGCCTCAATCATTTTCTCCAACTAATATAGGACAAACAAAGGAGCCAAAATTTAACAATCTCTACCTTGACGACTTTGGTTGATCCCACAACCACACTTCACCTCAATGAAGATCTCCTGAAAATAGCATAACTCTCAATGTTGAGAATTATCATGCTTCACAGCATCATGCTCCACTATAAAAGTGTACCCACTCAGAATAAACCAATTTCAAGCCTTTTACTTTGGCACATGTCGAAAATAACCTTGCTGAAAAATTATAGTACAACTCTAATATTTGGCTTTCCTGGAAGTTCATCAGTCACCGATATAAATTCCACCACACACCTTGCATTAATGTCAAATCAATGCCCGTGTGCAAACTTGTAGACCCGCTAACAGTAACACATCCTCTATCATGACAATTTTGGGATTAACGGTATGCTATAAGGATATACATGCCCCTCTTTTTAGAGAACAAAATGATCATCCTTGGAGACAATGTTAGCGACATTGTCAGTCTCTCCATTAACTGACCCAGAGCCTATTGCCGAATCCGCTCTATCTCTCGGACAATTTTTCTTTACGTGCTCAGATTGTCCACACGTCCAACATACTATATCAAGGATTTGTCTGCCTTTCAATGCCTTGTGTAACCCTGACTGCATCAAAATGTCCCTGACTTGCACTTACCATAAGTCAAAATTGATTCTCCCGTTGAATTTCTCTACCTCAAATCTAAGAGGATTCGAAGCCCTATTTCCTGACATTTTTCATGTGCTTTTCTGCCTTTATGAATTTTACCGTACAAATGAATAGTACATCAGGTAAGTTCCCAGGAAAGAGAGGTGGGTCACAAAGGACACACTTAAATACCAAGTCTTTCCTTAGCCAGAACTTTCCTAGACATGTACTTCCACACTATCACACCAAAGCTTCACCGCACCAAATGAACCTTTCTCAAAAAACTCTTTTCTGATGTAGAAGATCAGTCAAAACTGCGACCACAGAGCATACTTAGAATTTTCAAGAAAAACATACCTTTGCTCTGATACCACTTGTTGGAAATTTAGACCTCTCGAACCCACACCTAAGAATATTTGATAGATAAAATCATCAGAAAATAAATAAATAATAACAACACAAGAAAATTTACGTGGAAACTTCCAAACCGGAGAAAAAATCACGGGCAACAAGAAGAAAATCCACAATGTGAAAAATCCTTACAATCACACTATTTTTCCTCTCACCTAATCCCCAATACATCAACACACCCACAAAGAAATACCCACAACAAATTCTCCAATTCTCATCTCAAAAGAGGAATTTAACTATAGTCAAATTTACCATACAAATCTTTGACTTTGTATTGGTGCATTAACTAAGGATGTAGCAACTTCCTTATATAGACAAGAGTCTTATCTCAATTGTTTTCCCCAACCAATATGGGACAAACAAAGGAGCCAATACTCAACATTTTTTGGTATCAGAAATAACCTCTCTATTAGTTAAGAATAAAATTGCATACTATTTCTAATTAAAACATGGTCTACACATATATTTATGATCGAAACATATGCTTCCCGAAACATATGCTTCATATAGTGTATATGAACCTCATATAAATGCCAAAAATTTCAATACAAAATAGGAATTTAGTAGAAGTTTAAACCTTGACAACAATTACACTGCTTTAAACACATACTATCTATCATATATTACTCATAGATACGGTCCATATATTCCATTAAGATTGCTACCTCTTCTTAGATTTTGTAAAGACATATTAAAGAAATGTTGACCAATTAGATAGAGTCTAAAGTGTGGATGTAAACGACAAATTGTTCCAAACTAATGGAACGTGAGATTTAAGTAAATCTCCTAATTATTGCACAAAATTACGTTCATCTATTAATCACATACAGGAATTGATTGAAATGCTTATTATCATTGCACAAATTTTAGTTTTTCTCATTAGCAATACCAAAGTTTCAATGGCAAGTTTTAGTTTTTCTCATTAGCAACACCAAAGTTTCAATACACTTGCAAAGAATTGAATTTATCATCTAAAAAGGAAGTTAAAAAGCTCATCTTTTTCACTATGATAACCAAACATTCCACTCTGTTAATGCCTTCAGCGTAGATGCTTTGATCTGAACTGTGTACTTTACACGTGCTCTGTTTTTCAAACACTTGGAAAATCTAATCTTGGAACAGGAAAAAGACCAAATGGAGACGGGACAGGAGACCGATAGGATGACAACCTGTGCAATAAAAGCATGACACTTGTCTATTTAATGTCTAAACTACCTCAGGAGGCAAAGACAATAGCACCAAAAAAGAAAAACCGTTCTTTGCTTGCAACTTTGTCACCGGAATTCATCAATCATCATTCATCTACGTGATGTAACCTTCTCTCTGTTAGTTTGCTTATAAGATTAACTTGGCGTTTTGGCAAGCGAGATCTTCTATTAGGTAAGGTTGTTCTTTGCATTACAGGGCTTGAAGCTACTGGTTCAATCATGTAGGGAAATGGGTTCTTGAAGCTGAATGATTTAGATTTCTCTCCTCGACCCAGATGAGTTGGTTGTGGGCCGTTAGTTGGGACTCGAATTTTTGTTGGTGCAATGTCTCCGTATAAGCACAATGGTGATCTGTTATTCTCTGAGAGAAGAGGCATAATTGGTGTTGTGGTTAATTCCTTTGGTCGAATTGAACCTGGTTCTCGGGTCTTTCGAAGAGGGAAAAGGTTTGGTCGGATAATTAAACCAAGTTTTTTTATTTGGATTTTGCTGTCTGCTGCTCTCTTCTTGATAACTTTCGCACACCTTAGCTTGAAATTGTTGTTTTCCGGTGAGTTCTTGATACATTCAATTGAAAAGAAATCTCCTTTTCAGTTTTGCCGTTGCAAATGTGGTGGAATTTCCCCATTTTGCTTCGAGTTTTGTGCTTAGTGCTTACTATTGGGTTCTTATGATTAAAATTATGTATTTTCTTGTGGATTTTTGGTTTATTGGTAGATAATAATGAGAGTGGTATATCAACTGCACAAGAGGTACGAATTGGCGGGCATGGACTAACTATCGCTACATCCATACAGGAAGTCGGACAAGAGACCTCTGGATCTATTGCTGTGAGAACAACTAGTGGCAAGAAGCGTAAGAAACGTAAGAGAAAACTTGCGGGAACTTGCTTGTGATCCTTTCATTGTGTTTGTTCCTTCTGTTATATATTGGTTTCTTCTTCATTACACAATGTTCATGCTTAAGTTACTTCTGTTGAAGTCTTTTAAGTTCTTCAAATCCATATATTTCCCAGTGATTCTTGTTGACAAATCTTTTCTGCTGTAACTGATCAGATTTTCCTTGTGAAGTCACATTATCGAAATCGGTGGATTACATTATTGAACCGAAGGATGTTAGAAATTTCACCAATTTTGCGCTTGAGTATGTGGTCGCGGAGGAGAAACCACCGGCAAGCCATGTTGTTAAGTTTAGATTTGGGGGGCAACAGACCTTTGAGGAAAGGGAGAAATCTTTCTACGCTAGAAATCAAACACTTCATTGTGGCTTTGTTAAAGAATCCTCTGGACCTCCTACCCCTGGGTTTGATTTGGCTGAAAAGGACAAAGCATACATGAGTACCTGCAAGGTTGCAGTATCTTCTTGCATTTTTGGGAGTTCTGACTTTCTGAGGAGGCCTACAAGCAAAAAGGTAAACCACTTGTTCTGTAAAATTTCCTTCCTGAATCATTGTCCTAGTGGGGGTATTTTGATCAATCTTGTTTCTTCTTACATGCTTCTGTTGGCTTTACGTTATACTTTTTTCAGGAAAAAGAAAATCATCATGGTGTTTCATTTGCGTATATAGTCTTCTGTTTTGATCGGAGACAATGAATGAGCCTGAAGTGGATAAAAATGCATATAAGTTTAATGTGGCAGTAAAATCCTTGATGTAGTTTAGATAATGATGGTATATGCTTACGCTATCCTTGTGATGTAACTGAAAGTTTCATTTTTGGATTGATGTGATGTCTTGTTTGTTCAGATAAGTGATTTTTCCAAGCAAAATATCTGTTTTGTCATGTTCGTGGATGAGCAAACACTGTCCAAACTTGCTTCTGAGGGACATATACCCGATGATAGAGGCCATATTGGTCTATGGAAAATGGTGATTGTCAGGAACTTGCCATATGAAGACATGCGAAGAACTGGAAAAGTCCCAAAATTCTTATCACATCGCCTGTTCCCTGCTTCTTGGTAACCACGAGACTGACATTTAGTTTGGTTTAAAACTTTGTGCATCACCCTGACTTTTGTACTCTCAATGAATTTTCAGCTTATATGTTTTCTATTTACTGATATGCTATTTTTCAGGTATTCCATTTGGATTGACAGCAAGATGAGGCTTGTTACAGATCCATTGCTGATCATTGAATACTTTTTGTGGCGATCGAGATCAGAGTATGCCATTTCAAACCATTATGACAGACATTGTGTCTGGGAGGAGGTACTCCAAAATAAGCGCTTGAATAAGTACGATCCCAGAGCTATTGATGAACAGTTCAACTTTTACCAGTCTGATGGCCTCGCTAAGTTTGATCCCTCTGATCCGAGTACTCTCCTTCCAAGTTGTATGTCTTGTAGCGTCCTTATTTCATTTAAGAAAAGTTTTATTTTCAATTTGAAGTTTAAACATCAAGAACTGATTTTTATACTACATCTGCTCTGCAGATGTGCCTGAAGGGTCTTTTATTGTCCGTGCACATACACCTATGTCAAATTTATTTTCATGCCTCTGGTTCAATGAAGTTGATCGCTTTACCTCACGAGATCAACTGAGCTTTGCGTATACTTACTTGAAATTGAGAAGAAGAAATCCTGATCAACCTTTTTACCTAAATATGTTTAAGGTGACATACCTTACTATAAAACCTGGTACTATGCTTGTTGAACAAGAGGTATTCCCTGCCTTGGCTACGTGCTCGGGGAAGATGAAGTTGTTTTTCAAAATTTCAGCAGCTTTCGTTCTAATTATCTGAGAGAGTGTTTGATTTCTTGTTGATTTTGTGCAGGATTGTGAGCGTAGAGCAATGGTGAAGCTATTCCAACATAGAGTGGTGTCATCAGCCCCACCTGGTTCCTGAATCAGGTTGGCTGTTACCACTTGAATGGTAAGGTCAACCATGTTTACCTCTTCTTCTACTATCCTTTCCCACATTTCCATATGTTGCTATTAACTGCATTTCTTTGAGCAAAACTTATTTTCAAAATGGGATTGTGGTCTGTCACCTTATTCTGGTCTCTGTTGGATCTATGAACTCTGCAGGGACGTTTCCTGAAACAATATTCTCGATCACCACATTATTGGCCCTACTTCTGCAAGAATCTTAGCTGCTGAATTTAAAACTTGGAACTGGTGGTGTCATGAGAGACTATAGGTAAATGCCTTGCAGTTGATTTTGGAGGGATCACGTGAAATTAATGTAGTTTTCATCTTTGAGAGATTGCACTATTTTTACTTGCCAAATGACTTTTGGAAACGCTCGACTAAAGTGTGGTAAGATTGCAAAGATGGCCAACACCACTATAAAGGACACGAGCAGTTCTTGTCTCTTCGTCTGTCTTTTTGTTGCAGTGTGAGAAACACCTTAGAATACACATATATAGAGAGAGAAGCTCATATACACAAAATATTGCTCTCTCACGATTCTCCTCTTGTAATTTGTTCTGAATCTTGGGATGAATGGTACAGAAAGGTCTTAAGGGCCCAAAGTAGTCCCAAATTCTTATCTTTTTGTCCGAGTGATACTTATATTTGCTATAGTAGCTTGCTTGACTGTTGTTCAAACAAATAGAGAGACAGAGCGGTATTCCCTTAACAGTACTCTAGCTCTGGCTGATCTGGATCTCCGCACACATCCTTGGCTGTTCGAGAATTGCAGCTGTAAGATACCCAAGTGTAGGCTCTTGACTGCCCTACATGTAAAGAGGAAAAGAATAGTTTGGAACTGTATAATAATATATTTGTTCTACTTTCTAAGTTCCGTTTTTCAGTTGTAATTGCCATGTCTTGTAATTCACGTCTTTCATAAAAATTCAACCTTTATTCCCATGGCATTGTTGTTGTTTGGCTTCAAATGTTGTTCCATGGTATGAATTGGCTCACGGGAAAGTTATGTGCTCCGCTTTCCATTTAATTTTTTTGGGTGTGTTCTCGCGCACTTCTGTAGCAGTTCTGGGGCAATTCACCTCATCAGCAACGTGAATATATTTATATTGTGTAGTAATGTACATAAAACCAGTGTTTTGAGAAATGACCTGATCTAACCTTTCAAGTGTCATTGGCAATAAATGCCTCATCTTGAGCAAATGGAGGTGGGATGTTTCTAACAAACTTCCGATTAAAGCAATCGTCATGATTGATAAGGAAAATTAATGTGCACCACTGCACATAACACCAGTAATGCATGCTCAAAGTGAAACGCATTTACAATGCACAACCATTCAGTAACATGAATAACACTTGCAAAGGACGTTTCAACTTAAAAGCAAAAACAGTAATGTCTAACCTGGTTTAGAGTTGGCGAAATTGGAGCCCCTAGCCCACAGAAGCAAGGCTCCAAGCTAGATGGCTCAGCCATTTATGTAGCAGTTGAAAGAACACAATGTCCAGAATGGGGTCCTATGCTTTTGCAAGAACCAAAATTCCAGGCACAAGAACAAGGGCCGCAAATCTTGGTCGAACTTTGTGTAGTTGATAAGATTCCAAACATACCCTCAACTTTGAGTACAAATCGTCTGCTTCCCTTGTCCATCTAATTGCCGCAACCTTCTCAAAATAGAAAATGAGCTAGAAAAATGGCACAAGTCTGGTTGTAAAACAGCCCATCAGGGAAGCAGAATTAAATGGATAATTCATTAAAATGAAAGATATTTGCAGCGCTGAAACAATTCTCCACTGACAAAGGTACATTTCTGACCGTCAATGCTAATACATGTCACAAGAAAAACAATGTAAATTGTTTGAGCTTTAAGCAAGGTAACGATACAATTTTCTATCCACACCATCTCTCTCCAAGAAATCCCTCTCAATAAGAGACTCGATCCTTTTCTTAATCTCTGTAGGATTAGCCAGGAAGCGTGACTGCAATTGCTTAGTGACCTCAGCAATTATATTGTTATGGTCCAGCACCCTCCTTGATTTCATGATCCTTACAATTGCAGCTTCAATCTGAGGCTTTCTGTCCTCCTCTACCCTCTGCCGGGTCTCTTGCTTCTCAGGTTCTGATTCCTTCTGTGCAACCACAGTCCCTATCTTCACCTTATAGAACTTGCTTGTGAACTTGTCATTAACAAAAAATACATCATCCTCACCGATGTCCTTACTCATGGGCTCTTTCCGGAGAACATTCTTCCCCTTCACACATGCCATTGATTGCAAGCATCTCTTCAAGTCTGAAGCAGGAATCTCCGTTGCCTGCTCAATCTCCTTGTAGCTAAGCCTATCAGCATTATTAAAAAGCATGAGCACACACATCTGGTAAGTTGAGACATTCAATTCATGCTTCTGGCCCTTCCCAAAAGTTGCTTTGATGTCTGCTGTTCCCATGTTAGTTTGCCATGACAATCTACGACCAGTGTGGGTCCCAAGGTAATATGACCTGAACTTGTTGCACAAAACTGACATTTCAGCAGGCAAATTACATGTAACACTAGGTTGAGTAGGCCAAGATCCAGTAGTCAAAACCTGGACAACCAATGTTGGTCCATCACCAAGCTCAGGGTGGGCCGCATAAAACCCTTGCATTGTGTCCTGAGAGGTCTTCATGTCTGTAAACATGCCTTCTAATTTTGAAGTGAACTGATATCCACATTCTGTCTTAAGCTTGACAATCAGACTTCTTTCTGCATCATCAGAGAAAGTTTTCCCTGATAGCAACCGTTTAGCTAAATGCTGTTTATAATACTTCTCGAATACATCTTTCTCCTGTAAGTAACGAAACAACATCATCACCTTGTCAAGAATAACTTCCACATCCTCCTCACTTACACCTTTTAAACCTTTCCGGAGCTTGTCATCCACAAACAACGAAATAAACTCAGGAGATCGAACGTTAAGATTGATGAAGTATTCAAAGGAGGAATTTAAAGCATTTTGGAATGTCTTGTCATTGCTGAATGCTGAGCTTACAATGCTGTCATACTTATCTTTTTCATCCAACAAACGTTGAACAAATTCCACCGGATCCTTCAACGTTTCAGGATCAGTCACTAGTTGCTTGCCAGTTTCCCTAAGATGCGAAGTCATTACATCTCGTATTATCGAACGACCACTATGAACACGTCGGAACAAGTTATACATTCTTCCTAAATCTTCATACTTATCGTCAAGAAGCAAATTTACCATGCCCGAATTCTCCATGTGGACCAACCTGTACATGTGGTTAGCAATCATCTCCCTCTCCACCACATTAGTTATCCTAACTTCACTCTTGGCATCCAAATAATGTGTCACCCTTTCAATCTCTTCAAACAACCGCTTCTCAGCTTTCTTCAGATACTCCCCACAGTCACAGCACTCAATAAACTTCTGTGATTCACCCCTATAAAACTCCGCAGTGACCCCAAGAAACGGCTCCTCAAAGTCCACTTGATAAACCGAACACCCTAAATCCATCAGCATCTTGATCACATTCCTCATCAACCCTCTGTCAATAATCTCACCGGTCCGCTCTCTGCGAATCAGTTCAAGAAGGGTATTTAACAGCCTAGTCTGGATTTTAGCAGAGTGAATGATATTATCCCTCCACAGGTTGAGGCCAAGCGCGTGAACTGGGGTTTTATGAGCACTAGGAATGTAAGTCCTGTCCATGTACATCAAAATATCCCTGATCATTTGCAAAGCTTTGTTATGATCACTCCATCTCCTGTTCAGCTCCTCAAGGAAAGAATCTCCCTGAGCAGCATCAATTGACTTTGATATATCTTTAAGATGTGAAGTCATAGTTGTAACCAAACCAGAGTAGAGCTTCTCACCAAATTTATGCAGCACCATGTTGTATGCATTCCTACAATCAAAATAATAATAATAATAATTTCCCAAAATCTGCTTACATCCATCAAACAAAGCAACTATAAAACATTCAAAAAAGAACATATTCAAAATAAAAATTACAAAATCATACACAAATCATCATATATACATGATCTTGATATTAAAATAAATTAAGAACATAAATTAGTTAAGCATCAGCCATATATACACATAAGTGATTATCTACCTGTAGAGCGCTTCGAAGCTGAGGCCACTAGCGTTGTGATTGTAAATCTCACGGATGGCGTGTTCAAGAATCTTCCAGGTCTTATCGGCGTATTTGGGATCGACCACCACCCGGTGCTTGAACGCCTCTATCTGAAAGTTTCGCTTCTTCTGATTACTCATCGGATGGATCCCAAAGCAGACGAGAAGAATTTTCCTTCTTCTTTTTTTTCCCCCTTTTGTTAGGGTTTGAAATTTTGCGGAAACAAATGGAGGGGAGGGGAGAGGGGAGGGGAGGGGAGAGGAGGGTAGGAATGGAATTTTAATGGAGGAAGAGTGAAGGGAGAGGGTGGAGAGACAGGGAAAGAAAATTGTATAATTGGTTGCTGTTTGTTAAAAAATCACAATAAATAGAGGTTTACGTGTAAAAATTTTTTAAAGAAATTTTACTCTTATTGTATTTATGATTTATTAAAATATATGTAATTTTCTGAACAAAATGAAAATTTAATTAAGAAAGTAGTTATTCCATTAAATAATTATATTAATAAATAGTTATTTAAATTAATTTATTATTTTATATAACCCTCGTTCACTTAAAATTAAAGATGATAAAAAATGTTCGACCCGACTTAACTCAAAGTTAAATGGTTAAATGTCAAGTTGAACAAATTTTAACCTATTAAGTTTGACATTAGTCGGAGCTAATAGAATCAATTTAAATCGATTCAAATAAAGTGATATTATTTTAACTCAATATAATAAGTTGAACAATTTATTTAATAAAATGATATTAGTTAGATAAATATGTAGTTTTGAACTTGATTCAATTGAAGTTTGAACTATTCAAACTCTATTAGATTTCAAGTCAGGTTGGCCTGATCCAACTTATTATCATATCCATTTACAATATTTATCAATAAAATTTCAACTATGAATTTAAATTTAATAACTTAATATATAATTAAGTAAGTTGATAATATTCAAAGGTAAGCCACAAATTTAATATATGTAATTATTAGATTAACTCATTTCCAATTACAAGCATTGGAGTAATCTCACTAAACAACTTGGAGTAATAGTGTCACTAACTATCACTTTTGATTTCAGTTATGGAAGGATAATTGGACATTTGTTAGCCCTCTTTCTAATCTTCAAGATTTACTCTAGCTAAGACCTTTCCTAAAGCCCAATAGAGAAGAAGTTCTTTATCATATAAGTGAGACCGTTAAGGCGATCAATCATCAATAGACAAAATTGGAAATCATAAATAGAGTTCTAACTGAAGATGAAATTGATAGTAATGTTTGGAAGCTATCTAGTGCTGAGAAATTCATTAACATATCATGCAAGAAAATCTAAACAGGCACTCATCCAACCATAAATTGGTACGAGTTAGTGTGGGGTAAACATATCCTACCGTGGACTTCAATTGCTCTATGGAAAGCAATCAAGGAGAGACTTTCCATACTAGATAGACTTAATAGAGTTTTGATGATTCCAAATAGATGCTCTATATGTAAAAAATATATATCAAAGAGCACAACTCACATCTTCTTCCAATGTGAGTATTCCAACAAATAGTGGAAAAACTTACTACAAGGATGTCAGATGCGGGAAGCACCTACAAATTGGATTGACCTAATCTAATGGTGCACCAATATCAAGCATGCAGATGTGTTGGTAATATGGTGCTTTTATTTGGCTTTAGCCTACTTAGTCACAACTTGTAGGAAGAAAGAAATATGCATATTTCAGAAATAGGGAATTAGAGATGAATTAATTCCATAATCAAGTTTATAATAGAATCAGGGAGCATATATTCCTCTTTAAGAACAAAGTAGAGTTGTCACATACAATGAAAACATATTGGAATATCAATTGAGATGCGATAATAATTATAAAGTACCTGGCATTGATAGGTAAATAATCCAAAATATTTGGATTGGTCTTGAGTTGATAAGGATTGCTATCTTGAGATGATAAGGTTTGGATTGATAAGGATTGTTATCTTGAGTTGATAAGGTTTTTAAAAGTAGAATGCTTAGTGAAGGTTAGGTTTACTAGTATTTATTTAAATTCAATATTGTTGTTGATAACGATTGAATATTCCCGCTATCTTTTGAGATCGTAGTTTTTAGGAAAAGTAGTTTGTTTTCTCTGTATTTATGCTCATTCGATGGAGTAAAAAAAGGAGAAGCTTATTCAATAAAATTTCTCTAGTCTTTCTCACCTTAAGTAAAAACTTTTTTGTTTATTTCTTAAAATTTCTAATTGGGACCTATCATTGGTATCAGAGCTTGACAAAATTCTAGGGTAGAACACTATAACAACTAATAAAGAACGAGTTGAGACTCTTCATGTAGGACTCGGTGCTTTGCAAGATAGTTTTTCTCACTTAGAACTCGGCATGGTTAATCGGTCACACAATTTGGAGGTTGCCATTAACAAGATGTCTAAAGTCCTACTTTTAAAGCAAGAGACATTAGCCAAAAACACCAACGAACATCGTAGGAAATCTTCTAATGGCCGAATTTGCAACTCGGGAGATGATGCTAAGAATACTCCCACTTGTTGGCATCTTCAGTTCTATTAAGCTTGCCAAACTTGAATTTCCCAGATATTCTGGTGATGACCCCACCAAATGATTCACAAATGTAAACCAATTCTTTAAAAATCAAAATACCCAGGAGGTGCAAAATGTTTATTTGGCTTACTTCCACCTGGCGGGTGAAGCCAATCAATGGTGGCAATAGCTTCGTCGAGTTTACAAGGAAGAAGGCAAAGAGGTGACGTGGGAACTATTTTTCAAGGAATTATGGGCTCAATTTGGTCCAACAGATTGTGAGGACTTCGAATAGGCCTTATCCAAAATAAGACAAGTCAGATCTTTATGGGATCACCAGAAGGAATTCGAAAAACTAGGTAATTGAGTATATGGTTGGACATCGAGACATTTATAGTTGAAATCAAGGCAGAAGTTGTAGGTGACATTCGAATGTTCAAACAAAATCTTTGAAGGAAGCAATTAGCCTTGCAAGGATGAGGGATGATCAAGTGAGTCGACAATAAAAATTCACCCAGCCAATCACTCAAGCAACAACTGACTCTCTTTCCTTAACACTAGTCAAGAATTCAACCCCAATGAAACGTTTAACTTGGGATGAAATGCAAAAAAGAAAAGCATATGGTCTTTGCTACAATTATGATGAAAAGTTTACTCCTAATCATAAGTGCCGAGGATCTCAACTTCTAGTGTTAGAAGGCAGTTATTGTTGGCCCCCGATTTCATTTCTCATTGAATAAGTATGATTTCAGTTACTTTTGAGGTTTTGATCAATAAATTTTTCCTTTGGTTGGAGTTTATTTAGCATGTCTATGATTGGAGCATTATTACATGAATTGATGGAATAAGAAGTATGAAATGGAGAAACTAAGATAAAGTTCGAGTATAGTATGGTGTAAGTGAAAATTGAATCAGTAAGAATGCATAAGGGTATAATGAGAAGATTACTTAAGGATCTAAGGTATTAGGCATTACATGGAGGGGCGAAATGGACATTTGATGCTTAGAAAAGGTATAAAAGAATAAGAAAATTGAAAATGAGAAGAGAAAGAGGGAGATGTCG
>JAOSBM010000001.1:2280729-2301105 GCA_027568955.1 Erythroxylum tenue
GATGAATCACTTTTCAAGGATTATTAGTTCATGTAATTTTTGTAGTTGAGATTTGAGGCACTTATGTATTGGGATTTGAATTGTCGCATCAGTTTTGTAAAGAATGCTATTCTTTTTGTGTTAATGAATTATGATTTATGTATGGATGATATAGAGAGGAATACGAATTTGTGTATGATTATGGGATATAGATTGTGTTTGTATATGAAAATGATTGGATATGGATAATGGGATTTGAATATGGATGTGTTTTGGATTCCGAACGGAGGTCCGATGATTCTAAGTTTTGTTTGAGAATTATAGAAGTGTGTTTTAAAGCCAATTGCAAGTTTTGGATTTGCTAAAATACAGCCGTTATGTTGTCCGATTTTTGATTTGAGACATTGTATGATTTAGAAAAATTGAGTTTTGATGGAGAATAAGATTTCCAAATGGTTTTGATTTGTATAAGTTTGAATTAGATGAAATGAATGAAAAAAAACACATGAGAAATTGTGTTAAGCAAGGAACCACGCTCAAGTATGACGGTATGATAGTCAAGAGATTGGATTCCGGAAACGGGATCCAACAATTATACAACTTCGAAAATTTCTCAAGATATGCTGGATCGATTCATGAACCTTGAGGACAAGGTTCAACTAGAAAGGGAGGGTATGATACACGAAATAATCCAAAATATTTGGATTGGTCTTGAGTTGATAAGGATTGTTATCTTGAGTTGAAGGTTTGATAAAGTTGAATGCTTACTAAATATTAAGTTTAGGAGTATTTGTTTAAATTCAATAATATTTTTGTTGATAGCTATTGGAAATTTCCACTATCTTTTGAGATCCTAGTTTTTTGGAAAAGTAGTTTGTTTCTTTTGTATTTATTCTCGTTCTTAAAAGTTCTGATTAGGACAGGCTCACATTCTGCTCTTGAAGATCACTACTGCTGAGATTGAAACATCAATGACCATCTGAAGATAGTGGGTTGATTCGTATACGCCCAACATGACGAATATGTGATTCATCAAGCCACATATAACTATGAGAGAAGAGAAGTGTTTTAACTAGCAAAAATTAAATCAAACGCTAGACACTGTTTGTTATTGCCTTAATAATGTTTATTGTCTTAATGCGGATCAAATACCCGTATATGAACCTCATATACGGAAGATGATTTCTAGATAATTAAAATTTCTTTACTTTTTTCAAAAAACTAACACTTTTGATTTTTATTTTTGTTTTAAAATTTAGTAAAAAAATCTCTATTTTAGTTTTTCTAATTTCTGTTTTTAGTAATGTTACAAACACTATACTAGATTTGATACCGATTTAAGTTTTGGTATGGTATGATATTGGTACTAGTCAATATCGAGTACTATGTTAAGTAATTTTTAAAATTACAAAATAATTATTAAATTTACAAAATAGTTCCTTAATATTTTGTGGTATGTAGAGTTTAACTTGACTTCGTCATATCTAAAAAAATCATAATAATATGAATTTTGTTATAACAACTATCTTTTTATTCTTAATAATATAACATTTCACATATTTCTTATGTAAACATTAGATATAATTAATGTAATAAAAGATTGTTTAATTCACAAATAGATATAAAACTAATAATTGATTAAAAAAACATAGACCCTCCCTATAGTTTAAAAGATTTTTGAAAAAACCCTTAATCTTTAATTTTTCTTAAAAAAATCCTTCTAATTTTTAGTTTTTCAAAAAAATATTTCTTTTATACTTCCATTAAATAATAATAATAATATAATATGCACATCATGAACATCATACTTATACCAATCAAGTGATATTTATATGATGATTCAACTCACTTATAAACTCGAACCAAACTAAATAAATCTGACTAAAAGTAATAATTTATTATAATTATCTTAAATTAATAATGTAAGTCCACTTTAATTGGTTTTGGTTGAGTTTAAAAGTTAAGTTAGGTTATCATATCAGTGACATTTGATTAGTTTACATCTAATGTTCATACCACGTGTATGTCATCATTATTTGTTAACCAAAGCCTAAGAGAGGGGATTTTTCTAGAAACTAAAAATTAAAATTTTTTTGAAAATTTTAAAGATTAGGAGGTTTTTCTAAAGTTTCTTAAACTACAGGGGAAGTATTTGGCTTTTTCCCTAAAAAATAATATAAATTACTTTATGTTATAATTGATTACTTCAAAATATCATATAATGAGAACAATATAGATCCATAAGCATAACAACAATAGTTTATACTGAGAAACACAAAAAATATAAACAAAACTTGAAACAAAAATACTTACAATACACACACACACACACACACACACACATCAATACAGGTGAAATTAAAAGAAAAGAGAAAATTGAAAAACTTGAAACTTCATTCCATGGCATATTCACTCAAATTACATTGATATGAATTTTTATTTAGTATGAAATCTTTATCATTGAGGGAAGTATCGTTATCACCATCATTCAAGCTCAATGCATTGAATAATAGGTCAGTATTTTTCTATCCAAGATTATATTTTAATTCATTCTCATTTATAAAAAGTAATTCCTTATAAACTCAATCCACTAAAAAATCAATATGATTAAGAAAAAATCAATTTATAGAACTAGTTGATCTATTAAGAGTTCTAGCAAATAAATAAAATTAAGTTATCAAAAATTATATTAAACTTAATAATGATAAAAACATATCTTTTTTCAAAACTTTAAGTTGTAATGAACAAATACTATATCATTTAATCTTTTATTTTCCAATCTATTTGTTTTCTAAGAATGAATGAATTCAAATGTGCTCCAATTTTTTTCATACGCAATTGCACTCACACCATGACCAAGAATTTCAATTGCAAACTTTTTCAAAAACGCCACTTCCAAATTGGTCCAACTAAATAGCTGTAAGATAATAAAGTTCTTATGAACAAAATAAAGTGATTATTAATTTTCAAGTATTTCAATTGCAACTTCGCTATTTGAAAACATCACTTCCAGTTTGGTTCAACTAAGTAACTGTAAGATAATAAAAGTTCTTATGAACAAAATAAAGTGATTATTAATTTTAAATATGTGAAGAAATATGTACCTAAAAGAATTTTTCTCTTTGGCATATTGTAATAGGCATCCTGAAATCACCATTCACATCCCTATATTGTGAGATAACGAAATCTTGCATCATCTTATGTAAAACTATTGTTATGAAAGTTAATAGTTTTTCCTTATTAACTTTTTTTTTTGTAAAACTAAGCCTAAAATAGACATTCAGATTTAGAAATAACCCAATAACAAACAACAAAGAATAAAGATGTCTTTCCTTTCTTTCATTGATCACTGCAAAAGAAGGTGGGTGGAAGGATTGCCTATTTTTCAAATTATCCTTAATTGCTTCCTTCGCCCTTTTTACGACATTATAAAAATAGCTCATTGTTTCCTTCTCATCATTATCAACCAGATAAAGTACTCTTATCAAAGGATTGTAAGCTTGGATGATAAATTGAGATTGAGATAAATTCATGATCTTTAAATATAATCCTAAAAATCTCCATTCTAACATTATACATGGTATACTAAGATATAACCTACTTATAACTTATAAAAATTTGTCTCAACTCCATCTTCATTTGAACAAAACACTAAAGATGATAAGAAATTAGTTGCAAATATTGTAATAGTAGGATAATACAAATTCCTACTATTGGTGAAATCCTTTCTCGTCAAATTCAGAACCTATATATGATTATGAATGAACTTAGTCACTTTTCCATATTTTTGCATAATTTCATTAATGAAAGGAAAATATTTACCATTTCCTATATTTTCTAATATCAAGTTAATGAAATGTTCAACATAAGGATTCTAATAGAAAGAATTATGCCTGCTTTGCAACCTCTTCCCAACTACTTTATAAATAGCATCATTTTTGGTGATAAACTGTGTAATATTTTCTAACCTAACTTCATTAAATATCTCTAACATAGCATCAACATTCATTACAAGATTAGATGCATCAATTGATTTCAAAAATATCATTAGAATAACCAAAAAATTGATAATGGGCTCGTATTTTCTATTTATTTAACTTTCACACATGATTTAATACCTATAAGTAACCCAAGTCATTCTTCTTTCACTCAAATAAGATTTTATTTCACTAATATAGTTGCTCAGAAGATTACCTATATAATTATCTCTATAGTCATCAATTGAAGGAGCTTTATACCATAAACCATAAAAGGTAATAACATAAATCATAGGTTGGTAATAATAATATCAAACAACAATAAATGACACACTTGCATCATATTACTATCTATCCATTGTCATATCCACATTATGGGTTGCCTCTTTTAATTGTGATGCATTACGAATTGAAAGTTAAGCTTTAGGATATGCTATCCTAGTTGTGAAGCACACCTTATTATGGGTTAAGACTTCCTTATTCCCAACGTAGGATAGCATAAACCTTACGTCCAAACACATCCATCTTCTTCATCTTAACCCTAGACTTTATATGAAACCCTAGTCGCTAAGGAAGGTGCTTATGTGAGCCTCATTGGCCCTAGCGTCAGCTGTCATAAGCTTCATTGCATCTCCACTTTACCGATCTTTATGGAAGTTCCTTTAACTATCTCCATAAATGCCACCTTATAGAGCTTTAACACAGAAACCTCACAGAACCACAAACTTCCTAGCAATATCCAAGTTTCAGCTAACTTCTCAAGTCATCCAACTATCTTATTTATTTAAAGACAATATGTAACATCCCAGATCATCCGCGTACAGATATTATTTGCTTTGGGCCTTGACCCAGCCAAGCCCTCACGGTTTTGCTTTTTCCGAGGCCTTCATAGGAGGTCACTCATCCTAGTATTACTCTCGCCTGAGCACATTTAACCTCAGAGTTCTGATGAGATCCGGTGCATTAGGCCATGGAAAACGCGTCTGTAAGGGAGAGATATTCGTACCCCTATAAGGCGTACTTCGTTCTCCTCTCCAACTGATGTGGGATCTCACACTCTCCACCCCCCCCCCTTAGAGCCCTGCCCTCTTTGGGGTCCAGCCTAGCTGGCACAACGGTTCGGATACTGGCTCTGATACTACTAACTTGTAACATCCCAGATCACCCGCTTACAGATATTGTTCGCTTTGGGTCTTGGCCCAGCCAAGCCCTCACTGTTTTGCTTTTTCCGAGGCCTTCCCAGGAGGTCACCCATCCTAGTACTACTCTCGCCTAAGCACATTTAATCTCAGAGTTCTGATGGGATCCGGTGCATTAGGCCATGAAAAATGCGTCTGTAAGGGAGAGGTATCCGTACCCCTATAAGGCGTACTTTGTTCTCCTCTCCAACCGATGTGAGATCTCACACAATAGAAATTAAAGCCTCTTAACGTTACAACTTCAACTCCTCTACCCAAAACATAACCACCAGCAACCTTCCAATCAACAATAATCACGAGCTAGATGAAAACCATAAAACTCAATTATACAACCATTTTGTGTCACCAAAATGAGATTCACAACCTTTTTGTTCGTATAGGTTTCAAAAATCAAATTATTTATGTCAATGCTATAAACTTTCTAATTCCTCCAAGTTAAAGAAAAATAAATCACAATTATAGGAGCTTTACGTTTCATAAACCTAAACCTGAAATTTTTTCAAATTTAAACATGACTGGTGATTATAGTAAGCACTTAGGATTTGTTTCGAAGCATTAACCTAAACTTTTCAAATTCAATAATTTAGGGTTTGCAACTTTTGCTTCATTAATTCTAAATTTGAATATAGAGTTTTATCATTTCTTTTAATTTGAACTTTTCAAATATAATCAAATCGAATTTGATTTGATTTTAAAAGTTTAGGTTGTATGATTACAATTCTAAAATCTTAATTAATCACAATCAAACAATTTTAATCAAGTTATAGAATTAAAATCAGTTATCATATCACTATTGAAAAATCATGGTAGGATCTGATCTCACACTCAATAAAATAATAACAAAACTTTTTTCATTTGATTTCCCAAAAGTTAAGTTCACTTAAATGTATAACATGATTAACATGTAAAATATGATGAAGCATGGATCATAATTGGTACCATATTGTGAAGCTTAATTGTATTTTTGTTTTATCCCTCTAATTATTTATTCTGCACTACTATCTTGTTTCTAACAATATACATAAAATGTATTGAGAGAACGCTACACTAGTATGGAGAATTTTAGGAAAGAAGTATCAGTTCCCTTGGAGCATAAGCCTATTTATAATAGGTTTTGGATATTTTAGTAATTTAATGGAAATAAAATTCTAATTTAAATTAAAATTTAATTAGAATTACTAGTAATTCTAATTAAATTCCAGTTATGTCTAAATAAGATCCAATACCCCATATTAATCCTTATTTGTCAAATATCTCATATTTAATCTTAAAGCTTTTCAAACTTTACAATCAAGTCCAATTTGATTAGAAGACCTTTTCTCTTATCAACCTGTTCTTTGTATGTGACATATTAGGTTCTCAAAATATACTAGAAATAGAAATAAATTATAATTCTAAATTATATTTATAATTAGATAAATTAAACACCTTTAATTTATCTTTGATATCTTTAATTCTCTAATTAAATAACTTATATCCATAAACTAAGATTGATGTCTAACAATGCATCATGACCACCCAAATATTCAAGAATGTCAAAGTGGCTTTGACTAAACTTTTTGTGCATGATTTTTTTGTATAGTTCAATATTTTTATCATACAATGTTCCAATTAAACATAAAGTATGGAATTAATATCTAAACTATTTAAGTCTAACTATGTTAGTTCTCCACTCAATTAATGACACTGAAAATTATTTTCAAAGTGTCATTCCATCTTGGCCAAGGATTTTTAAATCAATAATAATTGAGAACAATAAATCATTCTCCCTAATTACTTTAGGGTGATGAATTTTATGTTAATCACTCATCTACTTCTATATAGTTCATGTTATATCTAGTGACTACCAACTAAGTTACCCTTGACTAAAATAGGTCATAAGTAGTATCAAAATATAGCAATCCTTATTTGAGATACTTTAGTGATCTCAAATCAAAGGATTAGTTATACAATCATCACAAGAGGAATTCCCATAGACATACAAGTAATTTTCTAAATAAGTTTCTAATATGGGGTCAATTCAATGAAGTTGTTCTGTAATAAGCACACATACATTTGTTTAAATATCTCCATACTTTAATCTATGATATCGACTACTTCCTTCATAAGGACGAAATATAATGTGTGCTTATCATTTTACATTCTATTAATGTCTAGTCTTAATAGAACAGTAACTAGGAATAATTTAGATATAATATATAAATGCAATATGAATCTTATAATTATGATATGATCATAATTTCATTTGTAACGTATATTTATTCTATGAACTTTATCATATACATCTAAATATGTATAAGACAAAGAACGCCTTTAAGGAATTATATCATTAAATTATAACCAACCGATTGGCTGTAAGACATAAATCAACAATAACATCGGTAAAAAAAAATCATATAAATATAGAAAATATTCTTATTCTTTAACACTGATTCCATTATAACGTCCTTACCAATCGTAAACAATGATTTCTCATTTGAGACAGTCCACTGACTCAACTCTTTGAGTTTTTACTCTACTTCCTGAATATTCTTTCAGTTGTTGCTCTTTTGCCTAAATATTTTCTTTGATTATTTCATTATTAGGATCCAATTACAATTCCTTCTTAAATTCTTTATTGATAGAATTATTATAACTCCTTTATGTATAATAAGCTAATCCAAAACATCAATATCTTATTACCATATGACTTTAATGTCTCTGTTAGCATATTTTGATTTTATGAATGGCATCCAGTTGTTTTTTTATCTTTTAAATCCTTATAAAATAAATAAGTTGATACATCTAATTGGTTTGGGAGTCTGTATGACATTGGTATTTATGCTACATCTGAAGCATCATAAAGACCATTAAGTGCTAGAAGATGTATTTCTCCTTCACCACTAAGATAAAATATCATGCCAGATTTCCCTTTACCAAGCCAAAGAATTTGCATGATCAAACCTACTTAGAATTTGATTAATCCACATCAAAGTGTCAGAAATGTGTTAAGCATTACTCCACTTATAAGGTTAAACAAAATTTCAACCCTAATATTAGGCATAAGCTCAAAGTGATCATTAGAAATGGGACTGGTACTTGATTTTGGTTTGATACCTGGAATAATCTTGGGAAAATGCATATAATTCTATAGATGCAAAATATTATATATATGTTACCATCTATACTAGAGTCAATCAAATTGTTTAAGTGAACCAATGGAACTATAACCTTAAAGGCTTCTTTTACATTATGGATAACTTGCCTAATTACATACTAAATAATTCCAGGTCTGATAGCATTAGATGGCTCAAACATAGTTCAAGTAAGTTTACAAATAAATCTTGCATAGAGCTAATTAGAGAACACCATCAGATGGTAAGGTTGGATAAGCAGGTTCAGTCAAATTTGATTCCACCTAGAACATACTTCATAATTTGGTTAACTACTAAAAGAAGACTGAAAATAAAAGATTGGCTCAAAGGGACATCTGATTGAGCTTGTGAACTTTGTAGATTGGAAAATGAAAACATCACTCACTTATTTTTTAAATGCAAATATTCAAGAATACTATAGGAATAGCTATAACTTTTACTCAATAAACATAGGCTGGGAAGGTATAGTTAAATGGGCATAAAATACTAGATCCAAATCCAAAGAAGACTTGACAGCTTTTATAATAGAATTCTACTATTTTGTCTATTTAATTTGGAAGGAGGGGAATGTAAGAAAAGCTAGAACTAATCCAATAGATTGCTCAAATTCATAGCTTACTATGGATAAGAGAAGTTATTTTCTAAGTGAAGCAAGTTCAAAGGCCACAAATGCTCTGAAATATAGATGGAACTTTTTTGAGTGCTCTTGAGAACTACAGAAGATCTTCTAAGATCTTATTGCACACTCTTATTGGTTGCAAAAATAGGTTGTCCCTTTTAGCATTACCTATATCTGGAGTATCTTGAAGACTCCTTCCTTGTCTTATTCCAAACATAATTGAGCCTATCAGGTATCTTCTTATTCCCTGCTCTATTTTAATTTTTCTAAGCTAGTGCATCAGTAGTTCATAATTATGCTTAGATAGATGTAGAAATTAGTTTGTTAATGGTAGAATTATTTTTGTTTGTATATGTTATAAGGATTATATCTATTTTAATTTTAGTTTCTTTAACTTTAAAAAATGCTTCCTGATATGAGCACCCAAGGATGAACAACCATATACATGCTCAATCTCATAGTCACATTGTTCTGGATAATCAAATATGTGATTAGGTAGTGCAAGGAAGAATAAATATGATCCTTACAAGTAGCTAGGTTTCTAATCGGTTGATAAAACCGATAAGGAGTCTAAGTGCACTAAACACACGGAGCATCATATTGGATCCAAGTAAGATCACTTTATATGTCTTTATCAAGAAACTACGGCTTTGATGGTTGGCCTATGTATAAGGTCGCATTATAGTAGCCTATAGGATACACGTTCCTATGAAGTGGAAAACACAATAGATGGTCCAACTGTGTTGATCACCATAAGCAAAATCTACTTTCCTGAAACCATAGCCTTTCTCCACCTTTATTATTTATAATTACTGGAAGTTGATGACCATAAAACCAACAATAACACCAACAAATTCAACAAACAAAAACCCGTCTCTTTGTTATGCCTAAAAGCCTCAGTCAAGAATTCCTTAGCAGCATGTAGACCTTTACTATCAACCCTACTAGTAGGTTCTTCAAAGTTAAGGAGATCTAAAAAGGCATGAACGATACGACAAGAAAAGAAGAATTAGTTTTCAATTTATCCATTTTACAGTGAGTGTGAGAGAGATGGTCTTTGAATAATGTGCAGGTATTCCAGGTTCCCTCGGTATTCCACATCTAATTAGCATACCTGGCCAAGTCAAAAAACTCAGCAAAACTCGAGATATTCCTCATTTTAACACATTTATTTTCCATTTCTTAAACTATCTTATTATTTATAGACGCCTAACTTCTTGTGCTAGATTTATGACTATTAGAAAATATATTATATCTTTCACAAGCAATTCTTCAAGCAAATCATTTATATATTTCATGAACATATACTGAGTAGATGTAATAAGCATCTGCTCCTCCATGGTAGCAAGCTTTGTTCTTCCTTTCATTTAACAATTTACTACATTCCATTTATATAACATTTACTAAATTTCCAATAAGCAAATCCCAATCAAACCCGTCAATAACAATCGTTTAAATATATGGGGCCATTCTTTCATCCAAGTTTGATATTTATGACATCTAGGATCAATTATCATTACTGCTCTATGATTGTTTATGCAATTAATATGTTGATTGATCATAGAATAACATGTTAATTGTCTTTATAGAACTCTTCAACGAGATCCTCCTACATCTTGAACTCTTTATGATTCATATTGTAAACACCATCTGTTTCATTCAACATCTTCTTATAACGAATCTTTAACATCATGCATGCAGTTTCTTACACTACTTTCTTCATATTTGATGAAGGCAATATATCATAATCTAGTTAAGCTTATATTGGTGTTGAATTCTCATTTAAAACCGCTACTCCGATTTGATAACAAAAATTTGGGAATCCCAGTGACGACTCCCCTTGGCGTCTCCGATAATCAACAATGCTTTAGCTCACCTTCTTCCTGAACTAAGAAAAATATGACAGAAGAATGAAAGAAAAAAACTATGACTCACAAAGAAACAAAGGGAAGAGAGATTCACTGTGATGAGAGCAAACAATAAGAGGAGCAAGATAGAAAAATCAAGGAGAGTGAGGATGATAATTAGTGAAGACCAATAATAAAAACCCCTTGGTACCCTAAATACAAAAAAAAATTAATATGAAAACGATTCCCCAAATAACATCATTTTGAAGCTCATTATCAACTCCAAAGTGACGCCATTTAACTTATTCACGTTCTTTTAAATTTGTAGCTAATTTCTAACCTTTAATTTAAAATTTTTAAGAAAGTAAATTTCCTAAAAGCTCTTTCCCTATAAGTAAAAACCCTAAAAAATATCTCAAATGTTGAAAATACTTAATTGCTCTTGTTATTCTCCTTTTTTTCAAAATTTAATGAAATGTCCCAATAAACCCTATTGACAAAAATAAATTGAGAACATAAAGACTCCAATTAAAATAAATTAGTCACAAATTAAACTATAATATAGATACTTAAAATTAAATTTTAATTAAGAATAAATTAATAAATTAAATATAAATTAAACCTAGAATAATGCAAATTTAATATGATAAAATGTAATGCAAATTGAATGTCATAAAAATAAAAAATGACACAATTGAAATAAATTGTATGCAACGATATTTTGATGTATTTAAACAAAAATTGGTGAGATGAGATTATGGAAATATAATAGAAAAAGTGAAGAAAAAAAATTGGCATAAAATTAAGCATCAACAAATACCCTGTTACATTGTATGATTATCTTGGGCCTATTGTATGATTATCTTGAGCCTATTGTTATCTACTTATTATATGTGCATGTGTGAGCAAGGACGGATCCAAAAAAAAATTTGAGTGGGGACAAAATATTTAAAGTACTCTTATATTACTGAATTAAATTAATGGAGACAAAATTTTATTTTTTTTGTAGGATCAAAACTTAAAATAATAATATTTTTATATAAAATTTTTTGGAGGCAGTGGAGCAAGTGCCATCCGTGCATGTGTGTGAGGTTCTCTAGTGACTTCATGTATTTTAGAGTTTTATAATGATGATGGCCTCTTGCACTATGTTTGGTTCTTTTCAGTACATGTAATAGTTATGTTACTATTTATTGTCATTTGTTATATCATATATGTAAGAATGAAACATGGAAATCTTCTTAAGTTTAAATGTATTTCTTCTAAAAAAAATTTATACACTTTCCTACCAATCAGCTTGGTATATGGTTGCATTGACAGTAAAGTAATCAATAATATATTACCAACATTGAAGCATCTTGAGGTGTTTTCCATATTCCAAGTATGATATTGTGATAAGTTTATTTGATTCATTCAGTAACTTGAAGAATTTTCAATGTCTTAATCTTTCAAGAATGCCAATCATAGTGCTTCCTAAGGTTATGAGCAACTTATATCACTTGCAAATATTCAATTATGTGGACTTTATGTCTTAACTATGTTAACTAAATTAGCTAGTAACTTGAAGCATTTGCGACATTTGAATCTTCATTAAACATCAATCAAGATGTTAGTTGAATCATGTACATGTTTTCATATTTTGCAAACTTTTAATTTTACATGGGTGCAAGGAAGAGCAACATTAGGTTATTAATCAAAGAATTACAAGTTATGAAATATTTTGGCTATGAACTTAAATTATTGTTTGATATATCATATTATCTTATTTCTATTGTTAAATATTAGATTTTGATTCCTATTATAGTTTCAAGTTGCAACATATCCTTACTTTTAACTCTTTATAACTACTATTTTTTGAGTTTTAACAAGTACTAATCCAAGATTGACGTATTGTACATAATATGGGGACCTTATATAGTATATAGAGCCTCTTCAATTGTTACAATTGATGTAAATTAGCATTTTTTGCAAGTGTTTGAAAGTAGTAAATAGCTTTGGACTAGAAAATTATATAGATGTTGCGGGATACTAAAGTTAAGTTGTAAAGTACAATTAAATGATGCCCTTCTATCAAGACATTTGGCCTTCATCATGATGGTAACTTTGACTTCACTAATTGATCGTGTTTATATATTTGTAGTTAACAACAATCAATAAAATGTTTAAATAAAAAAAGGACTTTGAGAGGTTCTAATCCCTCACTTAAAATTTGACTTTAATTCTCCTTAATTAAAGATAAAAATCAATTATGTAAATAAGGTTATCTTCATAAAAGAAATCTTGATTAGAGAGAGAGAGAGAAGTCGTCCTTTTTTAACTACTTTTTCTTTTATTTCATGCTCAAAATTAAAAATAATTATTTTACTCAACAATTATCTCCTTTTAAGTGACCAATAGGATTAAAAACTTACATAATTAAACCAAAAAAAAATATAGGTCACTTAATGACATTATTTAACAATCTCTCACTTACCCATATAATATAATCATGGTTTAATAATATAGCATAATATGCATATAATAAAAGTCAAATCTTCTTCACTTTTGTCACAACATTAATCATAATTAAGCACAAAAATAAAGAGGATCATAGCAATTGTATATCCTTTTGATATGACATACTCCCTCCTACATATATAAAACTAGTTCAAAACTTGATATGATCTATAATAAGATATATCTTAATGGTTCAATAATAATGTCTTCGTAAAAGACAAATCATGTCAATATTCATACAATCATTCATGTATATATATTAATAAAAAATAAAAAAATATCATGATACTTAAATATAAAAAACAATACATTACTACCACAAAGTGTCAAATACATAAAATACATAAATAATAATATTTTGTTCAATCAGGGAACTCGGTAATGCCCATTCTTTTGACATGTTCATTAAACTTCTTTAATGGTAATCCTTTATTAATGGATTCACAATCATAAAATTTGTGCTAATATGTTTGACTGACACTCCTTATTTTTTAAATTTTTCTATAACGGCACATGTTGAGTACCTTTTGAATATTTGTCATTTTTAAACAGAAAACTATTATGATATTATGACGATATATTTTTAACAGTTTGACAACACTGTCAATAACTTCAAGTCCACAAATAAAGTTTCTTAACCATAAACCATAAATGATGACCTCAAAGCACACCACAAACTCAACTGTTATAGTGAATATAGCAATGACAAACTTCTTCACACTCTTCTATGAAATTTCTCCTCCGGGTAAAAGGAACATGTAGCCAAAAGTAGATTTTCTTATGTCAACGCATCTACCATAGTCTAAGTCTAAGTATCTAATTATCCAATTACTTAAAAAAGATCATATCTCCTATAAGTGGGCATATGATCTTTTATTCCTTGCAAATATCTTAACACTTTCTTTATAGCTTTCTAATGTTCCAATTTAAGATTACTTTGATATATGCCTAGTATTCCAAAACAAAACTAATGTCAAGTCTAGCGCAAATCTAAGCACAAATTAAACTCCCAACAATAGATGCGTAAGGAATCTTGTCCCTTCCTATGCATTCCAATTCATTTTTTAGGCATTGTTTAAGATTAAATTTATCTCACTTTTAAATTAGATTATCACTTGCAGAGCACTTTTCCAATTTGTACTTCTAAAATTTTATTGATTCATTCTTTGTGAGATAACCATAACATTTCTTGCGATTTGTCAAGAAATATTTTAATTCCTACCACATAAGATGTGTCACCAATATCTTTCATTTCAAAATTTTAGAGACAAACTTCTTCGTTTCTGTAATAAATTAAGATCATTAATAACAAGCAAGAAATCATCAAGATTAAAAACATAAATTTTCTCCTACTGACCTTTAGATATATTCATCGATCAATGATGTTTTCTTTAAATTCAAAAGAAGTAATCGTATCATTAAACTTAAGATACCATTATCGGGAGCCTAACTTAAGTCCATATATTGACTTCTCAGGTTTACTCACCATATGTCTCTTTCCTTCAACTAGAAAGCACTCAGGCTAATCCATACAGATTGTTTCCTTTAAATTCCCATTTAGAAAGGCAATTTTCACATCTATTTGATGGAGTTTTAAATCAAAATGAGCTACCATCATCATAATAATTCCAAATGAATCCGTTTTTTAAACAAGAGAAAATTTCTCATTGTAATCAATATCATCCTTTTAAGTGTAACTCTTAGCAACAAGTCTAGCTTTATATCGTTCAATATTTCCATTAGAGTTACATTTGGTCTTAAAGTCCCATTTACACCCAAATGCTTTACGACCTTTTGGCAACTTAACAAGATCCCGGACTTCATTATTATCCATAGATTTCAACTCTTCTTTTATAGCGTTTAACCACTTATAATTTTCACTTTCAATGGCTTGTGAAAATGTAATTAGATCTTTATCAATTCCTAAGTGATCTTCTACCTTTTGTAAATAAATAATATAATCATTAGAAATAGTTGATCTCCTTTGTATTTTAGATCTTCTTAATGTTACTTCATATGGCTCATCTATAATAAGTTCATTAATAATGACGTAAGTATTTGGAGTTTGTTCGTGAATTTGTTGTTATTGTAAGTTGTCAAAATTTTCAACAACTTTATAGGAAGATACTTAAAGAGGAAGTTATGAAGAAGGGAACTTGTATTCTAACCTCTTGAATTTTCACTTTACGTGAATCTGAACTCCCACTATTTTCAATAACTCTAGCATTTCTAGTTTCAACAATCTTTGTAATATAGCTAGGACGATAAAATATGTACCTTTTAGATTCTTTTCA
Organism: Erythroxylum tenue; assembly: GCA_027568955.1. Lineage (NCBI taxonomy): Eukaryota > Viridiplantae > Streptophyta > Magnoliopsida > Malpighiales > Erythroxylaceae > Erythroxylum > Erythroxylum tenue. The sequence goes on from JAOSBM010000001.1 coordinate 2,296,275, forward strand.
ATAACTAATGAAGAATCTGCTGGTTTTTTTTAATCTAATCTTGTTTCATGTGGATTATAAATTCTTACTTTTGTAGGTCCCATAAATTTGTAGGTGTTTTAAACTAGATTTCTTCCTATTCATGGTTAGAAAGGAGTTTTAGGAACTACTTTAGTTGGAACTCTATTTAATAAATACGTGGAAATTTTCAAACCATACATCGACAATGATAAGGGTAAAGAACAATGATTCATCCTACCTCTAACCATGTCCATTAAAATACAATTATGTCTTTCTGCTACATTTTGTTACGGTGTACCTGGCATTATATATTAAACACAAATGCCATACTTGTCAAGGAATTTAGCAAATGAAACAAGACATTGTCTAGCTTCATTATATTTCCCATAATATTCACCACCATTATTAGATCTAACAATTTTCACCTTTTTATCTAAATGTCTTTATACATCATTAAGAAACACCTTTAAAGAATCTATTGATTAAGATTTTTTATGTAGTAAATAAATATAGTTATAATATAAAATATCATCAATAAAAGTGATGGAATTTTTTTCTCCACTAAATAATAGGACATCAAAAGGTCGACATATATCTATGTGTATAATTTCAAGCAGTTGTGTGCTTCTTATGGCTTCTTTCTTAATTGTGTGTTTTGTATATTTTCATTCAATTCAATCCACACAAATGCCAAGATCAGTAAAATCTAAAATGGAAGGATTTCATTGTTTACTAATTTGACCATTTTTTATTTGAATATGTGACTCAAACATTTATACCACAAGGAAGTCAAATTTTCATTTACAAAACCTTGTTTAGTACTAACATTGTGATGCAAGGGCAATGAAGTTTCAACAAAAAGATTATTAAGCTTTAATTTATACAATCCATCATAAAGAACATGTTTGAACAAACTGAAACATCCATTACCAAATTTAAAAGAGTATCTAACAATATCAAGTTTTGACAAAGAAAACAGGTTTCCAAAAATAGTAGGAACATAAAGAGTTTGGAAAATGTCTAAATGATGGCCAGTTTTTAAAATCAAACCATAAGTTCCAATAGCCTTAACTGGAGCTTTGATTTGATTTCCCATATAGTCAAACATTTTATTTGGATTTATTGTTTAGGTCATAAGGAATCCATGCATCGTATTAGTAACATGAGTGGTACATGCAAAATCAATCCTCCAAGTATTATAAGAAACTTCTGCTAAATTTGATTCGAAACATAGTAAAGCATTATACTTACCTTTTTTCTTAAACCATACCTTATGTTTTAGGCAAACCTTTTCAGTTTTCTTACAAAAATGATATCTATCATTCTTCGCTTCCTTCTTACTGATTGAAGTTAATGATATATTAACCTTATATAACACATTCTTTCCCTTTCCTTTATCCTTTTTGAACTTCTTTCTAGCTCCTTGATGGCCACAAAATTAATAGAGTGAACTCCTTGTTTCTTAAGCCTTACTTCCTCCTGAATAATCACATTTTTCAATTCATTCACACTTCATTTTTACTTTATAGTATTGCAACTCAATTGGAATAGACTATATTTAGGAGGCAATGAGTTAATAATAAACTGCACAAGGAAACTTTCACTTACTTCCGTTCACATAGATCTTAATCTTGTTGTTGTATTTATTATTTTAGTGACATATTCATGCATAGTACAAGAACCATTTATGGTGGTTAGTATTACCCACAAAGTCCTAAAAAGTGACTTATAAGCAAATTAAGAATGAGCAGTATCTTTGATAAGCTTAAGATAGTCCTTAGCACTTTCAGTTTTGGGAATTGTAACCATAATATTGTTAACATTAGTCATTCACATAAATATTAAGCTTAATCCATTTAATCTTTCCCAAAATTTATGGGAAAATTTTTCTTCAGACTACTAATATTAGCAAGAGTAACAGGCTTACTCGTTTGGAGTGTCAAGTCAAGACCTAGGATTCCTAGGATAAACTAAAATTGTTCACAGCATTCAGTAAAATTAAGCATATTAAACTTCATATTAGACGAAGCTTACGAGTGAATAACGACAAAATTAGATGCTACAAAATATATTGAATGATCATTTATTAATGCTTTGAGTCATAATTTAAATACATAAATGGAACCAAGTAATAATCATATTAACAATATGCATATATTATGGTTCTCATTTGGGTGAAATAACAATACACAAAATAACAAAAGCTAATGCTTTGTATTATTTTTACTTTATATAATATAATTAGATATGCATGTTATATTTAGACTATACTAAACATTTATAACGAAGTATACCAATTAATCACAATTATGTTCATTGACATAAAATTAACTATTCAACCTTTGGGAAGTTCTTAAATATTTTATGACCAATGAACTTCGATATACACTTTAAATACATATCATTATGTCATTTCAATTATAAGCATCACATTGTCATGGTTTGATAAAGAAACTAGGTTTCCAAAAATAGTAACAACATAAAGAGTTTGGAAAGGGTTTAAACGATATCCAGTTTCTAAAATCAAACGATAGGTTCTAAAAGCCTCAACTAGAGCTAGGACTCGGTTTCCTATAAAGATAAAATTTTTATCGTGATTTATAGTTTGGGTCATAAGGAGTCCATGCATCGTATTAGTTACATGAGTGGTACATCCAGAATCAATGCACCAATTATTCTAAGGAACATCTACTAAATTTGATTCGAAACATACTAAAGCACTAGGCTTACATTTTTTTAAACCATACCTTACGTTTCAAGCAGTCTTTTTAATAGTATACAGTTTTCTTATAGAAATGGCATATATCATTCTTCAATTCGTTTTTACTTATTGGAGTTAATGATATATTAACCTTGCAATACATTTTTCCCTTTCCTTTATCCCTTTTGAACTCTTTCTACCTTTTTAATTACCCATAAAATTAGTGAACTCCTTACTTCTTAAGCCTTGCTTCCTCTTGAATAAGCACACTTTGCAATTCATTCACATTTCATTTGTCCTTTATAGTATTGTAACCTATTTGGAATGGAATATATTCGGGAGGCAAGGAGTTAATAATAAATTGGATGAAGAAGCTTTTACTCACTTCCATTCACGTGGATCTTAATCTTATTATTGGATTTATCATTTAGTGACATGTTCATGCATAGTATGAGAACCATCGAACTTTATGGTGGTTAGTAATAAGTCTCGAAAAGTGGATTATCAATAGATTCAGGCTGAAAAATATCTTTGAAAAACTTAAGATATTCCTTAGCACTTTCAGATTTTAGAATTGTAGCCTTATTAATATTGCTAACCATATTCTTTCACATAAACATTAAGCTCAATCTATTATTTCTTTGCCAAAGTTCGTGGGAAGATTTTTCTCCAACACTACTAATATCGGCCAGAGTAATGGGCTTATTGATTTAGAGTGCCAAGTTAAGATCTAAGATTCCTAGGTTGAACTAAACTTCTCCACACCATTCAATAAAATTAAGCCCATTAAACTTCATAATAGGCGAAATTTACAAGTGAATAACATCATAATTAGATGCTACAAAATATATTAAATGATCATTCATTGAAGCTTTGAGTCATAGTTTAAATACATAAGTAGAACCAACTAACAATCATATTAACAATATGTGTATATTGTGATTCTCCTTTGGGTAAAATTAAAAAAAAAACTATTTATGTAATGGCTAAGATAATATAATTTATGACATAAAGAATATTTTTTTTAGACATGTTTTCTTAATTCCATCTTATAAGTTAGTTTAGTTACATTAATATTCATTTGCTTTTATTTATTTTATTTTTAATGGATAATGTCTAGTGTATAATTATAAAGATTATCTTTATCCAAACACGAATCTATAAGCAATAAAATCATTAAATATAACTATGCTTCCATTTCATAGATATTAGTGTTTAATAAATACATATCATAATTAATCCTTTATTACATAATGTTAATTTTCACACCATCATCATCTTATCATATAGAATGTCATCTAGGATTATTTTCATATCAATCTTTAATCAAATGACATCTTTTTAAAACTATTTTCTTTTATTTTATGTTCTATCTATGTAAGATTAAAAATAATTATTTTATTTATTAATTATTCCATTTTAAATGACCAATAAAATTTAAACGCTTACATAATTAAACCAAAAAATAAGAGCTACTTAATAACATTATAATTTTATCACAAAAAAGTTTGTTCATGTGTAAATATAAATAAAAAAGAGCACAAAGGTCAAAGGCCTAAATCATGGTAATGTTCCTTGGCCAGAACAATCTCAATCTTTCATTATATATACATAATCAATTTTATCTAAAAACGAAAACAATATATGTACCCAATAAATAAGAGATATAATTTAATTATAGCACCAAGTCTAACATTACTCCAAGTCCAGAGAAATAGCCTCATACTCGGTTGAGACTAGCGTTAAAACGTTTTAACGTTAATCAGTGGGCTCATAGAGGGCTGGTCGAAGGTTGATGACCCACTAAGCCCCCTTCGTGAAATACTAGAGAAAGTCGCTGGGCTCACGTTGATTTGTACATAAATTCCTAAAATATATAAATTTAGTCAGTGTTTAGCTATTCGGTACTGTAATATGTTATGATTAGATGAACATTATTTTTACATTTTTTTATTGCAAAGAATAAAAGTTATGTCTGTTTTTATTTCTCAATATATTCATTATAATTCTTATTATCGTTAATACGGGTCAATGACTGGAGACCGGAGGAACCTGTTAAAGGAACAAGGCTTTCACATGAATAAACGGCAGAACTAAGCTAATTGTATAACCTAAAAACCCACAACCCAT
>JAOSBM010000001.1:2301205-2324922 GCA_027568955.1 Erythroxylum tenue
ATAAAAGCACAAGCAAATGTACATATTCGGTTATGTTGAAATAGAAGCATTTCTTCATCAAATATCATTTGTTTTCAGAACCCATGCTAACGTAAGAAGAGGCAATACCGACGACCACCCTGCCTCTACCCTCCCTGACAGACCCGAAGCGGAGCATGTCACATGTGCATGAGATATGGATCTTGAAGAGCGGATTCGCTGGGCACAGGCAACAAAAGGCAGGTCCTGGTCCTATCTAACTAAATTCCAGGGTCAACCAAGAACATTTTTACTTATTCTAAACATATCAAACCTAAGAAATAGTGTATAATATTTCCCAGAAATGACATCAAGAGCAAAGCAAAAACATCATGATTAAGAGAACCAAGGGTTATAATTACTTGATCTGGACCACCATGCCAAAATATGGGATTCTTATTTGGATGCCATCATCGTCAAAGGACATTGGTAATAATCCTAAGCCTAAGAACCCTTCCTACAAGTTTAAGTCAAGGCAACCTACGATTATACATCGTTTCCTACAAGTATTGTCCGGGCAACATATGATCAAACATCGTTCTCTGTCATAAAGCTGAGATCTTATGAACTTGTAAGAGGCCTTCAAATGATAGCTAGTAGTACCCTACAAGTACTTACGTGCTCTTTTTCCAAGTGAAAAAGACTCGATAATTCTTTTCAAGTGGCTAACATAATATATAATTTAGTATGGACCAAATCCCAGATATGATTTATCCTCTAGAAAGACTTTTCTGACCCATTTATACGCTTCAAAGATTAAAATGATGACTTGGGATGATAACAACTAACAAAATAATGGAAGAAACAAGGGTGAATTATTAGTATAAATTTGAAAATGATGGGTGTCGGCTTTGTGATATTCTTCAATATACAAATTGACTCATAAGGCGACAAAGTGAGTAGACTTACCTCAAGCCAAAGCAAACCCTTTCGCTCTCTTTCAAGGTGCTGGGGTAGTGGTAATTTAGTGGTGTGTTCCTTTTGGACGAGGCTGCTTCAATCATGGAGATTAGAATCGATAGAAATGTATACCCTTTGAAAAGGACACAACTTTGTGTTCAGATTAGTCCTTCTTCACTATTTTGTCCGTAAAATGTTTAATTCAATAATCATGTGTACCAATTAAGTCTTTAGATGAGTTTGATTAAGTTGTTAAAACCTATCTAGAAAAGACAAGCTTTGAAAGTACTAATATGAACTCATCGGGGACTCAGACTCAGCTCATAATTGTTACAAAAGCGTCAATCACATGGCGAGCAGGTACTTTGAAATGAAGCATTTAGGAGGGTCCACTGGGTATTATTTCAAGCATGTGATGGCGACCGTGGCTAGCTCAAACTTGCTGGTGCCCAATTCACACCAAAACGTTGCCATAATCAGAGATACACATAATATGGTAAACAGGTGGGCATTTTTAATCTATTTCAGAACGACCAAGGAATGAAAAAAGTATGAAAGTAAAACAAAACAGCCATATCATTGGTGCTTTTCAACTACAATTTGCTTTACAGCCCGAGTTTCTTAGATCTAGAGGTACCTAACTTTGTCAAATGAATATCAAATTCCAAATCTTGTTTACAATTAAAGTAGCCTTTGAATCAGCCTACCTCACTTGTTCCAATTGGTTTTAATAACGGAATACAACTCAGCATAATAATGTGATTATAACGTTTTTCCAATTTTATTTTTACGATCGGGAGAAACAAAGAGATTTTTTTCGTAATTTAAATTTAAGACTTTTCGGTAACAAAATAGCAACCTTCTAATTATTCTAAAACTCACCCTAAATAACAAAAAAAATCTATAGACTTTAGTAAAGATATTATTCTTACGATAATAAGTTTTACTTATTTTTGGATAATAACATAATATTTCATGAAAATCCTTAAAACTAACATCACTCGTGTAACTTCAATTTTCTAAACAGATTTGAAAATTTAATGCCTTAATACACTTTCATTTTTCTTTTTAATGAGGAGGTACCCATTTTTTTAATTAAAAGGTATACACTTGCTCAATTTATTCAAAAGTTGCTTATGAACTAATCTTTTGTTTAATTAATTAAAAATTTGATTATTCCTCTTTTCTATATTGGAGATAAATTTGATCCTTTTTGAATTAAAAGTAAATAAGACTCTTCATTTTGCATATTTCTGTGACTCAAACTCGTGACCTCTTAATAAAAAAAAAACAATCTTACCAGATGAATTAAAAGTAAAATAGTTAATAATATCTTTGAATTATAAAGAAAAAAATGTCATTCTTTAAACCTTACGGTGAAGTACATTAATTTTTCAAATATTAATTTTCGTATTTTTACAAATCTTTCAATTCATCATGCACTGAATTTAGGAGGCTATATAATTGTAATTAGTAAGTTTAAGAATCTAACTTGTAAAAATTAAAGTTTAAAAAGTTTAAGTGTACTTTATCATAAAGTTGAACATTTTAAAGGGTATTTTTCTAACAAAAGTAAACCTATCAAAACCACCCCGTGGAGAATAAGACAAGTTTGAATTGTAATACTTCCACTCGAGTCAGCATCATCCTGTTGTCAAGACACCCCCGTTTTCTTTCAAATGTATTTTGGATGAGATTCATGGCATTGATGTGATCTTTCTTTCATAATTAAACATCCCATAAATGATAAACTTATCCAATAGACATCCGTCCATTGTGTTTGTTCTGATGTATTATTTGGATGATTGTATGCCTAATCAGTTGACGCATGAGAAGTAGATTTAGAATGCCAGTCGTTATGGGACTATGGTTGATTAGAAAAACAAAAAAGAGGACATGACTAGGCCTCTATAGTCTCCATCAGATTTACTATGGTTGAGTCTCGAAAGGCAACCGTGACAATGACAAGTCGTGTTGTAGTGGTGGTAGTTCACATTATCGCATAGGAGTCTGATGGCTAGTTATAACTAGCCCAGCCCAACATAGATGTGGACGTCTGAGTCCATAAAAGCAAACAGGGGAAGCAAAAGTCAAGCACGATGTGACCCAACTGCCAATACCTTTTGTCCCTCAGTAAAAGGAATCAAATGCCCAAGGTAGTGTTGCTTTCCTTTTTTTTTTCCAACATTTTATAAGGTTTACTAGTATTACCTAACTTGTTATTGGTCTCCATTATGCTTATTATTCTTTTATTTGTGAGTATTTCTGCATCATATTTACCTGTCATATTTATATGTGGGTCTATTCAGGGTGGTTTCTATCATTTTATAAGCCTGGGATAAAATAAAAAAAAAGGTCCTAATAAATCGACAATATACTTAATTTTACATGTTTGAAACTGGTAGAAGTATGTAGATACAACTAAACTCCAACAGCTTAACAATATATCACAAAGATATATAAATGGTATTAAATCTGTGATAGAGGAAAAAAATAAATAGCAAATTTTAATATCTAATATTAAAAATAAAAAACAAAGAGCAAAAATACATTAAAAAATATAAAGTTTACCTTTAAATTATACTCAGAGCTTGAAAGACAGAATCGTAAAATTTTTTGCTGCTAATTTTTGAGTTAGAATACTTTAAATACATATATTGATGAAAACAAAAAAAATTAGAAAGTAAAAGTACACTTAAATATTTTAAGACTATTTATAAGAATAAGATGTTAACTTATAACGTTAACTTATAACGTTAAATAAATTTGCATAACGTTAACTTATAACGTCAAAAATCACCAACGTTAAAATTATTTATTACTACCTCTACCTGCAGCCTACGTAACGTGCAATCTTGGAACTTACAATCTTGAAGTACCTATTACCTGCAATCTTGGAGTTTGCTTAATGTTTACTCTTCGAAACATCACCAATATTAAATCAATTTTGAGTGAATTAGTTATATACTGTAAGAGTCAAAAGTTAAAATATAAATTAGGAGGGCCCTTACCATTGTGGGCCCTGGGCAGGTGCCCTGCTGGCCCTTGCCCAAGGCTGACACTGGGTCTATTTAGGAAACAGCCTCTCTATTATATAAGAGTAAGACTGCGTATTATCAGACCTCTCCAGACCCTGTTTTACTGCGAAACTTCAGACTAAGTGTGATGATGATGATGATGACTAGTATTACCTAACTCACGTCCACATCATCATCTTAAAATTATATACATATTTATATATTAATAACTAATTAGATAAACTAAATATTTAATTCAACTCCAATAATTATAAAGTATCAATTTCTACAATAACAATAACGTTTAGCATAAATTCTACTGACACCTAAAGCTTAAAGAGATTCAGTAATATGCAGTCTTATTTTTAACTAATAAAAAAATAGTACGTAACTCTACTCTTAAATAATAAAAATGATATTTTTAAATATAAGGCATCAATTTCTATTTTTCTCAATTTAAATTCATATTTGGTGTATAATTGAATCCAAAAGTTGCTTTTTTTTAAACATATTCTAAGTAACCACGAGATCACAGTTTCATTATTTCTGGCAAAGTACAAAAGTATAGGGAAGAAAAAGGAGTGTGCGACTTGCAAACGTAGACAGTGACGTGGCAGTGTCGGCCAAACCACTAACTTTGCCAGAGAGACTGAAGAGTGACATTGCACGCTCTGTGCTTGTGCGCTTCACTCTTATCCTTTTGCGCTGTCTTCATTTATTTCTACCAAAAATACGTAAGATAACGAGTTTATGTTTTTTTTGTTATTACAGTGGCACTCAAATTCATCTACCTTAAATATCTAAATAAAGGTCAAGGGTATTAAAATCAGGAAGTGATGTTTGTTAAGACAAAATATTTAAGAATTAAAATGTTTAATTAATATTAAGCTGTCTTAAAATCAATTAAAAATTGAATAAAATTAAAAAATTAAAAATATAATTAAAAATATTACTTTTCTTATAAAAATTTAAAATGTAATTTAAAAATTATTAAATACAAATTAATTGATTTACTCAATTTTTGAAAACTGTTTGATTAATTAATAAATTTATCAATTTTTAATAATAAAAATTATTAAAATAAATTGAATTAAAAATATAAAAAATTTAAAATTTTTATAATTGGACCGACTAAACTATTTAAATTTTTTAAACATTAGACTCCAGAAGAAGAGAAAAAGACGAAGAGACGAGAAAACTAGACCATGGGGCATGGACCATCCGGGTACGGAGCTACACTACATTGACAATACAGAGAAGAAAAGGCGTACTAGATAGAACAGGCCTTGCAAAAGTTACTAAAACGCACTTTCATAAGTTTGTTTGATTTTTTTTTCTTTTTTTACGAGGGACAAGGTACGGAAGCAGGATTCTCTGATTAGCTTATGATCATGTTGGAAAAAGAAACACTGTAGTGTGGCAGCAGCATAGTATACTAACAGTGGTCACCAACATCGTCGCATTCATATCTAAGATGCCCTCTCACCACCTTTTTGTTAAACCTACATGTGTGTTCTCCTTTCAAGAAAGAAAGATTGTGCATGACAACCTGTCATTCCTTAGCTTTTCTCTCCCAATTCCAATTACTCTTTTCGTGTTTCTCTTTTTATTCATTATATTCCCACTTGCCAACTTGTACGCGTAATATATATGCAAGTCCATATGAATTTAGCAATCTTTAATTTTATAAATTCAGATTTGTAATATCTATCAGTTTATTAATATAATATAATAATGTTATCAAATGTAATAAAATATTAATCATAATTCATACCTTATTCCGAAACTTGATTACTTTTTTATTATTTCCCTCAAAGTATTTTTAAAATTGACTCAGTTCAATCACCATATTCGAGCAATTATCTGACCTCTAATAATATCTATAGAGTGTGTCGAGAGAGCTTTATAATTGTTGTAGACAGAGTTAGACAAGAACCATTTGCTCCCTTAGAACTTAAGCTTATTTATAATAGAATTTGAGCATTTTAGAATTAATTTAGTGAAAATTAAATTATAATTTCAATTAAACTTTAATTAAATACTAATTATGCTCAAATAAAATCCAATGTTCCATAGTGACTCTTATTTATTAAATATCTTATATTTAGTCATAAAGTTTCTCAAACTTTATACAATCCAACTTGATTAAAACATATTTTCCTCTCTTTCAACTTGTTCTATTTATATCACCATTTAATTTCTCAAATATGTTAGCAATTGATATAAATAATAACCTTAAATTATATTTATAATTAGATAAATTAAACTCTTTTAATTTATCTTTAATTCTCTGATTAACAATTTATATATATATATAAAGATTGACATCTAAAAATTCATCGTGATCACTAAAATATTTAAGAATACTAAAGTGGTTTTGGCTAATCTTTTTGTCCATAATTTTTTTGTATATTTCAATCATTTTATCTTATAATAATCTAATTCGACATATAACATGAAATTAATTTCTACTTTATTTGAGTTCAATAATATTAGCTCTTCACTATTAATAATTGATTCAATTAACGATATTTAAAAACTATTTCCGAAGTGACATTCTACCTTAACCAATGATTTTTCAAATTAATAATATTCAAGAATAACAGAACACTCTCCGTAATCACTTTAGGGTAATGAATTCTGTATTGATCACTCAACTACCTCCATATAGCTTGTAGTGTATCTAATGACTATCAATTGAGCTACTCTTTGACTCTATTAGGTCTTAAGTGGTATCAAATAAATAACAATTCCTTTATGATATAACTTTGGAGATTTTAAGTTAAAAAATCACTTATATAGTTATTACAACGAAAATTTACATAGACATACAAAAAAATTCTAAATGGAACTATCATATGACAGTCAATTTAGTAAACTTGTTATCTATCAGGCACTCACACGTTTATTTAAATATCTTTACACTTTAAACTACGAGATTGACTACTTCTTTTATAAGAAGAAATATAATGTGTACTAGTCCTTTTATGCTCTATTAATGTCCCGTTTTAGTATAACGATTTAGTAGTAATACATAAATTGCAACATAAATCTTATAATTATAATTTCATAGTAATTTTATTTATAATGTATATTTATTTTATAGTCTTTATTGTGTATATCTAAATATATATATATATATAATAAAGAATTTATTGGAATAATTATGTCACTAAAAATATAATCCCCGCTCTATTTTTAAACCGATAAGAGTTTCCTAAAACATAACTAAGAAGGGTGGTAATAGTTTGAGTACACGAACCACCTGCTTCGCCAAGAGTGGAGAGGGAAAAGAAAGCGACTTATTGAAAAACCATCTAACCGCCAACATTCCGACAAAATTGTTTTGTATGATTAGCCAAAGGTGGATGGTGAGCCATCCACATCACCGGCAATGGTTGGCACAACACGTGATTTATCAGCGAACATATGATCCATTTGCCAGATATACCACGCTACAATGATCTATATCTATATATCTATATATTTATATTCATATGTGTATAATATATCTATATATCTTTAAGACCTCACCTGGCCTCAGTTGTTGTAGTGAAAATGTTAGATGTTGGGGACCATGTTCTTTGTTTAGTGTTTAAAAGGTCTACAGATAGGTCAATATGCGTATAAGATCCCCTGGTCTGTTAAATAGATATACCAAAATTATCAGGTGCTGCTATAGTTAGTCATGTTGTAACTAATGTTTACATCAACTTTTAATACAGCTTTTAAATTCATTAAAAGATCTATTTTATTTAATTTTTGGTTTTGTATTTTTGTATTTTAGTTTCTTCTATTTTTAATAATTTATAAAAATGTAAATTAACCTTTATTTTGTAATTGTCATAATCTGATTTACTATGAATTAAAATAATATTATTTAATTAATTCTAAATTTTAGTTATTAGTTTATAAAATATTTGTTGAAAACATAACAATTATGTCAATTTTGATCATTATTTTATAAATATATTTTAAATTAAAAATATCTTAAAATATATAAGATTAAAATAAATTTGTTTTTTACTAGTTGAATTTGAATTTTAACACAATATTGATAAATATTAGTTTATAAATAATTTTATTATTTAAATATTTATTTAATAAAATATAATGATATTTTACTAATATCGATTAATAATATTTTATAAGATAATTTAATTAGTTAATAATAAAATTAATCATTGCTATATTTTATCTGATATTAAATTATTATCAATAATAAAAATGAAATTATATTGACATTAACAACTAAATCTGAATTTATTTTAAAAACAAGAAAATAAGAAACGAAAATAGAAATTATAACAAAAACGAAATAAAAAAGTTCCGAAGTAATTTAAAATAATAAAAGTATTTTTTTTAAAATGAAATTATAAGATTTGCATTTTTACTCTTTTTAAATTAAATTACTTTAAAGTCATAACAGTTTTCTTATTTACTACTCTAAACCAAAGATAGTAGAAAAAGTTCATTTTCTCTTGATTTATAAACAATTGAACCGAATATATAGAGGTGGCTTAATTGGTGCATAGGAAGCAACAGTTTACCCCCATTGTGTGGCTTAATGGTTGACAGTGACTTGGTTTCGGTTAGGTTTCAGGTTCGATTCTATACTAGCTCCTCTTGTAAGAGCTTGGGACAGTCAAGGTTTTACCTGTAGGTAGAGAACTAGTTGGAGCTTTGATGATAAGGTGCATCCGCTTGGCCGGCTTATGAGATGGTGCCCTAAAAAAAGCGTGCCCGCTTGGTCCACCTACAAAATTTCATCGAATTCAAAAAAAAAAAAAGGAACAGTTGGGGGGATTAGTTTATGAATGTGTACTTAACAACATGAATTTATCGAGCACCAAACATTAGGTGGGATCCTGCAAAAATGGTTTAAAATGGAGAAAAACCATCAATTTGTACCTGCAGAGGCAGAGCCTTCTCTTGCCTGCTCAATGAAAACTTTCACCCAACTAACTTGGAATAATAAATGCAGGTGGTCCATGCAAATTCATGATTCTTATATATCCATTTATAGCCGGTGACTGCTCTGCCCTACACGTATCATATCACTGAAATCTATAGTTTCGATTTCCACCTCAGAAACACCTAGATTAGAAGATAATCTAGTTAAGTAAAGTAATTGAAGAGGTAATTAATTAGTATCATAGAAGTATATGTCTCTATTGTAGTTGATTACGGACATGTTGGCAACTAATTGACGTAGACTTATTGTTACCTAAATCTAGCTCAGGACAAACTCTTGACAACAAAATCTCTTTATTAGGGTTGTGTTATTTGCATAAACGATTTGGTCCCTTGTATCATTCCTTCAGTTGAAATATTGCGAGTTTTGGCACTTTGTGTCGAGAAACCTTCCCTGTTCCCTTTTCAGCCACAATTGAGGGCCTTTGCTCACATGGTTTCAACATGATGTGCTCTATCTTGAAGTGTAGGAACACACAGAATTTTACCTCATAATTCTACTTTTTGAACTTGAGAGGTGACATGTGTTTGTGGAGTGTGGACTAGGTCTAATGCTTTTTGGATAAGTAGAGAATACAAGTCTAATAGTAGGCAAAATGGCATTAGATGTGACCAAAAGTCCTCCTAATTAAAAAAGGTTGAATGTTGAGGCTCGTGTCAACGTCCTTAATAAATGCTATGCATTGACATATAATTAGATTTTCGTTCCAATAAAATGACGACAACTTAATTTTCTCATTGTTAAATATAGAAAAGACACAACTTTATTAAAAATTTATTTAACATCTTAAATTTATTTGTATTTAATAAAATTGATTATACTAACCTCATTATAATTAAAAAAACTCAATATAGTTATAAATTTAAAGATCATTTATCAAAAAATAAACACTTTAAAGTACTCAATCAACCTTTAATAGAAGTATATATAAGGCCTAAATTGAGTTTTCTTTTAATTTTTATGCTAAGTAAATTCATAAGAGTAAGATATGTTAAGTGATCGTTTAATCACAATAGCTTAAGTCATTTAATATGGTATCAAAGTCTTTGTAATCAAGTAGTCGTGAGTTCAAATCCTACCACCTACCTATTATTCAACATAAGGTAGAGTGAGCAAGTGTTAGTGAATATAATTTCTATAAAAAAAAAGCATTAGTGAATATATAAAATCAATTAAGTTTGTATCACATAACAACTTAAATTATTGTAATAAAACGGTCATTTAACAGGACATAGCATGTAGTCCAGAACTTCTAATTAGGCATGTGTATGTATGCAGGAGATTCCTAAATAACTTGATCTTCTCCGTTAAAACCAATATATATTTGTGTTATATTGAAAAGGGATTCCTAAGGATCAATTTGGTTTGTATGGATATGGCCATAGACTAAGAATGAGTGATGTCATCTAAAAATAATTGTTAGGTTGCATGGAATTTGCAGCCGCAAAATCTATCCACGGTCCAACTGATATTTTGACATTGGTAAACTCTCCTCAATGTAGTTCATACGCCTAAGGTCGCCATGTCCATTGACTTGTGGAATCAAATGTCGGAAACCTTAATGACCGCAAATCTCATAAGCTTGAATTTGATCCCTTCCATATGTACCTAATGCTAACTTTTCGCGTTTTGTTGTAACTTTGTGGACCACATAATTTTGTTTGGTGCGTCGTCTTGTCGTACGATAAGACCTACAAAAAAGAAAAAAGGCATATGATATGATTCTCCAATACTTATTAGGTTCTTCTCGGAATTCGGATTTCTAAGAGATTATTTGAAATTTAGAATCCTTTATTATAAAAACAAGAGTTTCATGGAACTAATTATTTAGCTATTGTATGGATCGAGGTTATATACTATTGATAAGCACCGATTAATTAGTTGATCTCGTAATCTTCTAATATGATATGTTATTTGTCTTTGCGTGTATGTCTATTGATCCATTTAATCATTGAAGAAAGAGAAACAATTGAGGGTTATGGAGACCTTGGTTAGTTAGTTAGGCTTCTTTCGAAAAGTATGTCTTCTAGTGAATTGGAGATTCACTCCTTATTTTAAAATTATGACTTAGTAATTATCCTTATAGTGAGGTTTAATTATTCCTTTGTGACAGGAACATAATGTTTTAAAAATCGGAATTAAAGTTAAACCGGTAAAACAAAAAATTTAAAGTTTAAAATGTTCAACCGGTATTATAACATCATAAAACTAACTAAATATTAAATAAAATTAAAGAATTTGAAATATGATTGAAAGAGAATTAATAGATCTATTTTAGTTCATAAGATCTTATTAATTTGCAAAAATTGACTGATTGATTAATAAATTGATCAGCTTTTAACAAGAGTTATTAAAGTAACTCGAACCAAAAAGTTGAAAAGCAAACTAGAAAGTTGAAGAGTTCAAGATTTTTACGGTTGAATTTTTTAATCATTTCATGAAAAAAGTTTCTTTGTAAAATAAAAAATATTGTGTACTTAAATTTATCCTTTATCTTCTTTTATTTACATAATTAAATAGCTATTGATATAATTGGATTGTAATTTTAATCTTATTTTTAAAATTAATTAATATTTGATTAGAAGAATTGAGAAATTTAACAATGGTTGGAGGAATTGGTCTTTTCTGAAATTTTTATATTAATCTAGAAAGTAAGTTAAATCCCAAAGGAATTAAGGTAAACTTTAGGAGCCAAAAGTAATTTAGGAAATCTAAAATATAATGGGGCAATGATGAGTTGAATGGGAGATGGGAGCCATTAAAGCATCTCGAGCTCCACTAACAAACTTGTCTTTGCTTAAGTTTTTTTTTTAATTTTTGTGATATTTTTCACTCGAGTTGATTGGGGCCTACATGGGGCCATGATTGTTTTTACGGATTGAATGATCAACGGCACCACACGTTGAGTCTGAACCACGGTACGGTACAGTCCAACCACAATAAAGGCACACCAAAATCCCAAAAACCAACCCCCCAAACTTTATGACCAATATGAACTCTACAGATTTTCCACTATTAGAATCAACAAAGAATAGAGGGCTTTATAGGAATTGCAAATTGCGAATTGCTCCTCTCTCATCTCACCCGCTCGCTTGTGTTCAATTAACTTTAAAAAACCTAGGGTGTGAATGGAAACTCATGAGTCACAAAGGTTCCTTTTTGGGTATTATTAATGGAATGACCGAGGATTAACGGACACTAATCCAACTTTTTACTTTGTAAAATTCGGAGTAGACATCTATTTTTTTACATTTTACAAAAAATATTATTTTTAACTCAAGCTAGGAACAGATTCTTTGTCCCTTACTCTGCCTCACATAAATAAATGACTGAGATTCAATGGAACAAATTAGGGTAAGAGACAGAGGATCCTAGCATCTTGAACTAGGGGTGTCCCGAACTTTTATGGCTTGAAATTATCGATTAAAAAACGAAGTTGTTATTGTAGTTATTAATATAATCACTTGGTAAGTATATATGTTTTACCTTCATCTTCTTAGTTTGGAAGTTATAATTTTTATTACTGTAGAGTCAAAGAGATAAACATGAATTGAATGGTCGTCTGTTATAATATTCAATATGCTTTACTTTTTCTTTTTGTTATTGTGCTTAGCCCACCACCATACCCCATAATTCACACTCATTGTAAATGTTGCTTAAAGCTTAGCTTGCCTTCTTGGCAATTTCCCTTATCTGCCTTTGAGAGTATACAACTCAGCTGACAGCTCCCACCTGAAAGGAAAAAGAAAAATCTTTGCTCTCTCTGCTAGCTATCACCACTGTACCCACATACACAAAACAAGAGAGAGCTATTAGAGAGGGAAAGAGACCCACTAGGTCACCAAAGTCTCTGAATTGAGGGTCAGCTACAGGTATGTATTCCAACAAAAGCTAACCCCTCAAAAAAAAAAAAAAAAGAGGAAATAGATTCCTACCCAGTACCCCCACTTGATCATGGAACCAGAAAATGGGATTCGCAGGCCAAACTTCCCTCTCCAATTACTAGAAAAAAAGCAAGAACATCTCCAAGACCCTCAGGGACTTGTTAATGTTCAGACGACGACAACAACAACAGCAAGTCAACTCGACCCGCAGACAACAACATCTTCCTCTGCTATTGCTAACCTTCCCAAAAAGCCACCTCCTAAAAGAACCTCCACAAAGGACCGTCACACCAAAGTCGATGGGCGTGGTCGCCGGATCCGCATGCCTGCAGCGTGCGCAGCCAGGGTTTTTCAGCTCACCCGTGAGCTTGGCCACAAATCAGACGGTGAAACCATTGAGTGGCTCCTGCAACAAGCTGAACCCGCCGTCATCGCTGCCACCGGAACTGGCACAATTCCCGCCAACTTCACTTCTCTTAACATCTCTCTCCGTAGCTCCGGTTCCACAATCTCGGCCTCCCATCATCTAAGGAGAAGTTACTACAATCCTAACTTCGTCGGTCATAATCATCCTCAACAACATCAACAGTTGCGAGCGAGAAGTGATTGGGAAAGGAATGTGCTTGATGAACCATCCGCGTCCCAGCAACATCCCAGAGTCTTATTTCCTTCTGACGAATCCATAAGTTTTAGTTCCATCAGTTCAAGTGACAATGCCGGAGTCCATGTGAACACTTCCGCTGTTGCCTTCCAAGACGTAACAACTAAGCAAGAAGTACGTGGAAGTGCCAGCGACAGTAGTTATTTGTTACAGTCTACGAGCACAGGGTCAATTCCGGCGAGCCATAGTCCGATTCCGGCAACATTTTGGACGTTGACTAATCCCAGTAACCAAGGGATTAGCGGAGATTCCATGTTGACATTTCCATCTTTTAGTGGGAATAGTCACATGTATAGAGGTTCTATGTCTAATGCGTTGCATTTTATGAATTTTCCTGCTCCTATGACCCTTTTGCCTGCCCAACAATTGGGTTCAACGGACACTCACCTCGGTGTATTGGCCGCGCTTAATGCATATAGGCCGGTTCTTTGTGGTGTTGGTAATTCGGAGTCAGCTGCAAGTGGGTCGAACCCCCAACATGGAGGAGACGATTCACGAACTACAACTAGTCACCATTCCTAGAAGATCGGAATTTCAGGTGTATGCTTTATAGTATATATAGATTACTCATATTATATATACGTGGATTTGCAACACAGGCCTGAGTTACTGGTTGCTTTGAAGTTGAACTGAGTTTAGTGTACGATTTTTGTGTGAGTGTAGCGAGTATAATTTAGGGTTTTACTGATGATCATCCAAGTATTGACATGAGTATTGCCTGGTTTTGGTTTGGTTCGCTTGTTGAAACTTTGCTTTATTACCAATATATACATATGCATACCATTAACATGTGTTTATACGACTGCATACCGTTCACTAACTTGAAGCTTTTGAGGCTATTATTAGGTTAGAGAACTCATCACTACTCCCTCCATCTCTCTCTCTCTCTCTGCCTTTCTCTGAATTCAAGTTCTTAATGAGTGGATTGCACATTGACAGTGCTTCCGGATGGAATCTTCTTTATCCTTTTACGCATTACTGCATTTGCTACTATGGTGGTCGTGTTATTAGCATAGGACAAGATAAGGAAGAGCCCACAGGTAAGTTCAGGTGACGATCACCTAGCAGTGAAGCTCTCGTTGCTCAAAGCCAACGTATACGATAATTTGGTGACTACTATACATATATTCCGTCTGTTTTCTCCATCTATTGATAATAGTGGGTCTTGACTCTTGATGACAACATCACGTACTCCCGTCCCACAAGTATTTATTGGGTCTGAAACGTTCAGTAAGTGGGGCATTCTAGCTAGGTCTGGCTCATTCTCACTCATCACACACTTGATGTATCTGTGCTCTAGCGAACATGGGGTAAGAAAATTGGTTATTTTACAAAATCACATCGAATGATGATTAGCTTTGATTTACTAATTATTCGTAAACTGTATTAATGGTAGGAACATTTGCTGTAGCAGGTGGCTTGCTTGTTCTAACCAAAGGGAAGTAGTTGAAAATGTTCGTTCAGTAATTCTGTAAGATTGCATGAATAATTACTATAAGAGTGAAACATTCTGCGAACAAACCTAATGGATTTTTCATAATGTCTGAACTCCAACAGGGAGTACAATCAACAAAATCGATTTCGGTCTTTGATTATGAAGATGGGGTATAGTTGGTCATCTCTCCATTGTTTAGTACATTGTCTCTTTTTGAAAGCTTTTATATTTCTAATGTATGCAAATGATGCTTAGTTCGTCTGTTTCACGGGATTATGATTAACATAGTATTGTTAATTTCCTGACATTACAATGGGTAAGCCGTGGCAGACTAAATAACCACGCATATAGACAATTGTTTTACAAGTCTATATATGGATTCAAACCAACCATGCATATGAAACCTTTCAGGTTATAGTCTTAAGACACACCTGCGTTTTGACAAGGTGAAATAATTGTATAAATGTTACCTTAATGACATTGATAGACGACTCTTACATATATAATGTCCATACAAGCTTTCAAACTAGTGATGATGTCAAGTTTGTTATAATAGATTGCAACAATAAGTTAAGATCCTCAAGTAAGATTGTCAAAAATCCTACATCGAATAAGTGTGAGTGCATTCAGTCATTTATAATAATCTTAGTATATTATTGTAGGTTCCATTTGCTTCTCTCCTACTATATCTTTAATAATTCTTCTGAGCCATATTGCTTGACTTATTGTCACAACAACTGTAATCAATCCTGCTTCTACTAAAGATAGTGTCACAGTTTCTTGTTTCTTCAAACTCTATAAGAATATTCTTAAATCAAGCAAAAATGTGTGGCTTGATATGCTTTTCCTGTCGTCAACTGATTCAGCCTAATCACTGTCTGCATAACCAAACAATCTTGTTTCATCTACCTTCTTGTACCATATTTCATAATCTTCTGTTCCTTGTAAATATTTGAAGATTTTCTTCGCTACTCCTTAATGTATGTGACTCGAATTCTGCATAAATCTTGGTAGTTGACTTGTGGCAAACATGATGTTTGGTTGAGTGGCTATTAGGTATAGTAGGCTTTATACAGGTAGAGCTTTCAGCTTTCTTCAGACCATCTTCTTTCTTTTATCTTTCGTTTGGGACTAACCATGTAACAACTATCTTGTAGCCTTCTATCTTGAATTTCTTTATAAATGCCTTGGTAGATTTATTCTGGGATATAACAATCTCTTCTGCTTATTGATTTATCTCAATCCTGAGAAAACAATGCATTAGGCCAAGGTTGGTTATCTCAAAAGTCTTGATCATGTCATCTTTGAAGTCTTAGTAACATATCCTCATTGTTCTATATATAAGATCATCTACATGTAAGGAAACAATAAGAGTGTTGTTACCTTAATTATTAATGTAAAGTATTGGCTCGCTCAGGCTCCCCATGAATTCTTGATCAGTGAAATAGTTGTCAATTATTACAATTCTTTGATCTTACTGACGGTTATTCCGTCCGTAACTTAAAACGACGGAATATAACCGTCGGTGAAATCGGCATTTCACCGACGATATTGTTTTCTTATTTCTGTCGCAACAAAAGAACAACGGATACAATTCCGTCGGTGTTCCGTTGATAATATACCGACGGTTTATGACCGTCGGTATATAATAGCGTCAGCCGATTTACCGACGGTTTGATTTGCCGTCCCAGACCGTCGATAATGATAATCACCGACGAAAATTTTCATTTACCTCACGGAATATTCCGTCGGGAATAGACGATTTTCTTGTAGTGTTGGTACCTACTTAAGTCTATAAAAATAAAATGCTTTCTTTAACCTTTCGGTCATTTCCTCATCAAGAGAGCCGAGACCTTTCTAAAAGTAATTAACTCCCATCTCTTTCGTTAGGCTTGGTTTTTTATTCAATATGTTTTTTAATAACTCTTCCTTTTTTTTTTGCTATATATGTCACAACTATTTAACATTAAAGTATTTGTCTTCCCTAATTATGAATGTTAAATACTCTTGTTTTTTGTATAATGTCTCTAATTGTAAGTTACTTAAGTGTGTAAATAACTTTTGTATAATGTGAGGTTTGATATTATTTTATGCTAAGTACATCATAGAGAACATATGTGGAACTTTATCTATTGACTTTTAACCTTATCAGGTTTAGCTATGTTGTGAATATACACTTTATTTTGTGTTGAACCTTTTTATACTACCACTTTTCTAGTTATTTGTTTTTATGTAGGATTGTTTAGTTGACATTCATATATCGTGTTGTTTTTTAATTAAAATACCTATTTCTGTAAACGAAACATATCTTAATGCTTTGTTAATAAAAATATGTGCAATATTCTTCTTTATCAAGTGTGGTTGAGGTCACTACTCCTTATTTTCATAGTTATCATTCGTGGACCATTTATTCAAAATGCATCATTAATTTATTTACTATTCATCATTGTTTTGTCCTATTAATCATTGTTTGCTCATGTTTTGAGAATTGTTGAAATCTTTAGTGGCTTCTATTTGTTTTTTATTAGAAAGATCACTAACTTAGATCATATTAGTTTGTCTGTTAGGATTTGTTTCTCATTTTAGGGCTTGAATGTATGGCCTGGAATTTAGTTTGTTGAAATCTTTGTCCATAAAATTGAATGTTTTAAATGAAAATTCTAATCATTATTTATTTGTTAGGTTATCAATATCATTTTTAGGTAGGTAAGTCAAACTTACCCAATTTCTTAAAATTTTAATGAAAATATTCTAATAAAATCTAATTGATTGAAATTAAAATAAAATTTATGTGTAAAAATTCTAATAGAAAAATTAGTTACTAATTAAACTCTTTATAGATACTTATTTGTAATTAAATAATTGTTCGCTAATTAAACTCTATTATGAGTAAACTTGATTTTCATGAGATATTTTACTCTCTCTTTTTTCTAAACTTTTTACTTATCAGGACCATTGCCTATCTTAAATTTTTTATTTTTATTTTATATTTAATAACCTTTTTGGGCAAGATTTTTCTCACCTAAGCCAATCTTTAATTTCGTTCCCCGTTAGGAATGGAATGAATGCTAGTCACCAACCTTCCTGGCTGGCCTAATTGATCTCAGATATCCAAGCTATATAGAGCCTCCTCACTCTGTTAGTTCTCTTTTTCGCTTGCCCTCCATCCTCTAATCCATTCCCTATACTTATCATTACTTTCCCCCTAACCACCTTCTTAATCACTCCTTTAACTAATGCAACACTTGGTTCTAACATGGCCCAGCAGTGCTTTTCTCCTTTATCTCCTTCCTTTCCTTCCATTTTTAGCCTTCTTAACATCTCTCTTAGCCCCTAAGCTACCTTAACACTGCTCTTCAGGGTTGAAATCTTTGGGCGCTAACCTCCCTCGTTCCTCATCTATACTTATTGTCTTTGATGCCTTAGGTTCCTGTCAAGATCCTCAACATTCTTCTTCCAATCCAAAGAATGCTAAAGAGTTATAATTTCAAATAATGAGAGTTCCATCTCTCAAGAAAAACTCATATTAATCCTTCATACTTCATATGAGGATCCTTTTATTGTCTCACCACAATAGAGGTCCTCCAAGCTAAAGCTTTAAGATGGAAAGTCACATTAATTGATTATTTCATTAATACAAGACCTTTCCTACAAATGCAACTTTAAGCAATAACTAAATGAGGAAAGTTGGAGTTAGAGAAGACATTAATCAATAAAGAGGATTTTTTTTCTTTTCAAGTTCACCAATGATTAGACCCTTAACATATAAATGGTAAACCACTTTAACATTAAAGATGAAAACCTATAATCATACTTGATAAACAAATTATGAATATGAATATCATCTCTTTTTGGGTTAATTTTTATAATATCCCATTAGAATACTTATCTACCTTAAGAATGATATGCTTAGAAAATAGCAAGTTTAATTAGGAAACTAATTTGCCTTAATGAACACATTACATGATTAAGAAGAGTTGGCTTTAATATAATAGTCTTGAGGTGGAAATAGACAAGGATCTTCTTGGAACTCTAAAACTGGAGAGATTAGCAAAGGATGAGGATTAGTGGGGACTGAGATCTCACTCTCCTATTAGTGGAAACCAACAAAGCCCCAACAAAATTGGAAATCTACATGAAAATTATTTATTGCTAGTGATTAAATGAAGTTATAGGGCTAAGTTTAATTAATAACCAAGAAAACATTATGAATAAGCCCCAAATTAATAAAAGGACCATGTTAAAAGCATAAATCAACTCAGGAGTTTCTAAATAGGGATAATTTAGACTACAGAGGACTAATACACAACTAATCACTTAATAAGTACCTACTAATGAGTATTTGCTAAAAAAGTAGAATACTAAGACTCAAGTTACTGAAATTCTATGTGACAATGCTCTAGTAGACAATAATTCAAAACCAACATGGAAAATTTTTACCTTAGAATATGAAAAATAAGATGCTTGTACGAGTAACCTAGGAGATGCATTTGTGACAACTATTAAGACAAGACTATGCAATAAGCCATATAAAAAACATCATATAGGTTCTCAGCTTCAAACATTTACCTAATGTTTATCTTAGCCTGGAATGTCAAGGTTTTAATTGCCCTAAAAAGAATAGGTAATCCATGACTTCAAAAATATTAAGTAGTCTATGATTTTTGCATACAAAAGAACCCCTGTTAGTAAGAATTTTAATGATTAAAATGAAAAATGTTCACTGCAAAGAATGTAACGCCAGACTTTTGGAGCCCTTTTGTGTTGTTCTGTATTTAGAGATACTACTGTATATTGATACATACATGGTTGTACATGAGTTCAAAGATGTATTTGAACCCTTTTGGTACGTAGTCGGATTAAGGATACTGCGAGTGTCCTTAGCCCGAGCATGCGATAATTGTCATGGGCCCGATGTGGTACCGGGTCGTGACAAAGAAAGTCTAAATTTTTTGGTGAAAATTGGAACATCATCATCATCCATCAACATCAATATAATGGAACAACATCTTCAATTATAAACATCACCATAATGGCATAATCATTATGGTTTTGATCATAATAGTGTGTAGGTTCTCCAATGCTTCTCTTCTAACTAATTTAGTCATCTTTCTTTTAAATTTTTATCTAATCTAGTCCCATCAATATCACCTTCATTTATACTGTCAACTTGTCCGTCTGAAGAACTTCCTTGTAGGGTGACTAGAAACATATTTCTTACATTATCTTGAACCCTTTGCTAATCCTAAGAGATCTTGACAACATCAATTACTCCTATAAATTTGAGGGCAACAACCTAGCCTTAGGTAATTTATTAAGGACCTAAGAACCAACTTAAGCCATATTGGAGTTGGTAAGTTAAGGTTTGATGGTCATTTTCTTCACTTGGTGCAATAAACACGTAGAAATTGGCTTATGAGGAAGAAATTAAACAAAAGCTCTAG
The DNA here is from genome assembly GCA_027568955.1 of Erythroxylum tenue. NCBI lineage: Eukaryota > Viridiplantae > Streptophyta > Magnoliopsida > Malpighiales > Erythroxylaceae > Erythroxylum > Erythroxylum tenue. The sequence continues at coordinate 2,321,540 of JAOSBM010000001.1, forward strand.
TTAACTCAATTTAGATGTCTTGTTTTCCCTCTATTAAAGCTCATTATAGTAAATTTATCTATTTATATCACTTTCCAATTGAAATTCACAACCTTATATATGAAATCACTAAAAAATCTTCAGGTTTAACAACTACTTGATTATATTTAATGACTTTAAAGAAGCTGTTTTAATAGGGACTACAACTAATATAAATGGCTTTGAGTCTTAAAATGCATGAGAAAAATGGAGGCAATAAAAGAAGAACTTAAGACCTTTAACAGAAGACACTTCCCCAACATTGAAACAATTATTCAAGAATCAACGAATGAACTTAATAGAACTTAAAATGAGCTCTACTTTAACCTAGGTGACGATTTCCTGAAGTTAAGGAAAAGGAAGGAATTAACAAAGCACATTCAAGACTTGGAAGCTCACAACTTCCTAATAAAACCAAAATTAATGATTTATTGGTTAAAGGAGGGACACAAAAACTTAAAGTTCTTTCATAGTGCTATCTTAGACAGAAGGAATCAAAATAAAATTAGCTCCCGAATATACCTAAATGGGAATACCATCTAGAAGCAAGTTGATCTCAAGAAGTTGAACTTCAACTAATTCAAAGGCATATAAAGTAATCCAACTAACAGTTTGTCATTTGTGCATGTCCTTAAAACCTTTATTCCTCACTCCATTTCTAAAGAGTTGGCTAATCACCATATCAAGCCTTTCATTTGGTTTGATATAGATAGAGCCCTTTTTAGCCTAAATCTAAGCAAAGCCCCTTGTTTTAATGGTTTAAATGCACTATTTTTTCTATAATCTTGGAACTTAGTAAGATACTTGATCTCTAACATAACCGTAGAATTCTTTACAATTAAAAAACACCAAGAAAAATGATATATATCAAATAGATGTAAAGACTATGTTCTTAAACGAATAACTAGATATTAGAGAGCATAAATATTAATATCAAATCAAACACACAGATATTTTGTAACTATGTCAAGGACAATATTGTGGCATAAAAAGAAATTGATATGTTTCGTGACTATTAATAGTACTTGTTATCAATGATGAATTTATTTTTTATCTAATATTTGATACAATATATATTTAATTAAGAATTAAATAATATTTTCTAGAACAAAATTTAAATAAAAATTTAATTATAGAAATATGAGAATGCTTTATTTGAGTTAAGCTTTCCGTTAATGCTTTATTTGAGTTAAACTTTCTGCTCTAGAATGAGTGCTAGATTGAGTGTTGAACATTTACTTCTAGATACAAGAAGTATATTGAACAAATATAAGATGCCTTCGCACATGGTTGATCGCCTCCACCATTTTGTAAGAATAAAGATGAGACAAGTTTTAAGTGATTTATCTAGGTCACAAACTAGAGCTCAAAGCTTTAAAAACTGATGTCGATGTGAAGTATATAAAAGGATGTGAAAGATTATTAGTAATGATATAACTAAAGATATGTTTGTTTATCTTTATATGCTATACGTGATTTTTGAAGGGTGGATTAAATAAATAAACAAGTGAATTCATGTTAGGAATTAAGTATGTTTGAACTATCATCTATACAATATCTAAGCAATAGATATACATTCTAACAAAAGAGACTCAATATTGTAACACATGAATCATACTATGTGTGTACAAGAAGGATAATATAAGTCATATTCTCAACTTATATTATGCGAGGATCTTTTGATGCTATATGAATCTTAAATTTAAAGTAACCATTTTACTCGGGTTCTAACTTCAGAGAATTAAATTAATGTTTGCTATCTTATAATGTTACTAGAAAATCATGACTGATTCAATATAATGGAATATTCTAGAAAAGTGAGTTAATTTGACTCAAATGATTAAGAAACGAGGAAGATCATTTCAATTCTATCAATATGCATTCAAAAGAGCGCACCTTCTATATAGAAGACAATACGAATACAAAATATTTATATAATGAGAATGAGATGATGATTGATGCAATAAATGATTAGGGTATAGCACACTAAATCCACTTAAGGATCAATTCATTAGTCGATAAGTCATATATTTTTAATAGGTGTATGACAACATACTCTCGTCATATATTGATCACACGAGTCATTGGACAAGTATAGGAATATTTAGAAATCTTGTTAACTAAACTCATCATATATAAGTAGGATATGATAATAAAAGGACGCACTAGCTTGATGAGTATAAAAAATATGACCTTTCAAATATTAATTGTTGAAGAATATTTAATGACACTATCTATAAACAATATATAACGATCAATTGAAAGGATTGATGATGATCTTCTAAAACACACATACAACATAATTATTTTTTTGCGAGAAAAAAGTTTCATACTAAAAGAGCTTTAATCGGTGTAATAACAATCAAATCAAAATAAGTGATTTAATTAATTAATTATGTATGTGAATTTAAAGATCTTGTATATATATTTATGTGCTAGATATTTGTCCACACACAGTTGTGACAATATGTAGGTTTTGTGATCAATAATTTTTTTGACCGAAATATTTGCCAGAGACTTGGAATTATACATATTCAACAATTTTATAGTTGTTTACACTGAAATGAAATAGAACAAAACATTGTTTGATCATATTTTTTTCCCCAATTTGACTAGAATTGCAATAAAATGAGGGGAACAGAGACATCATTCAATTCTACTCAATGTCTATTTTGTTATTGTCGTTTATGAAGGATCGTAAAATGCAGCGGAAATTAAAATTGCAATCATATACTATCTATTGCATTTAAATATCATACTTATAAATTGAACAGGCAGAAATAAATACCTGAAATTCGTGAGGACTAGTTGATACTGAACTTCGAAAACACGAAGTCTCTATGTATTTCACACCGAAAAATATGTCCCGTTTTCAATGCTTGATATGGCTATAGATAAATTTGAAGAACCTTTCTTCAATTGTTGGACCCCGCTTCCGGAGCCCGATCCTAAATGCAAAAACATGAAACCTTAAGCGTAGAAATTACCCCGAACGGTTCTTTAATCGCGCCTTATTAGGCATTATCGAGTCATAATCACTATCATATTTTTTTTCTTCTTTTAAACGTCCCAAAATCTCACTATCATATTCCACTTTGCTTATAATCACTATCATATTTTTTTTTCTTTTAAACGTCACTATCATATTCCACTTTGCTTGTATACCATAAATCTCATCATTTCAGTCTCTATTTCTAATTCCAATTCAGTCAATTCATAAAACATTCTCACATCCATATCAATTCAAATACATATACATCAATTCGACTACAATCCACAACAAAATTCCGTTATCACATTGACGGACATTTCCACAAACACTGAGTTCATGCCAAACATATCAAACCATAAAATATCAACATTCC
>JAOSBM010000001.1:2334963-2352878 GCA_027568955.1 Erythroxylum tenue
AATCAAGATTAATAATTACAAAACTAAAGTGTTCAATCTATTACATAACGATTGGGTCATGGGCATAATTCCAACAGTTTAGGTGACTACTTTAGTTTCTATTACTTGGTAAGCTTTGTTTTATCGAACAGGACATAAAGATACTAGCTTTTCTCCAAGTTGTAGATAAGAACTTTGATGTTATTACTTATCTATTTCCCTTATCACAAATTTTAGCGCCTGATTTATGAAGGTGTGAGATTATGAGCAGTATCCCAATGTCAGCACTTCATCATGCACAAAGGACTTGGAATTGTTTCCTGGAAGCACATTTTCAGTCAGCGCCTGAGAAATTTATGGAAGAACAAGGCACAGAAGCATTTAAGAGACTAATGAGAATGTATGGCAGAAATGATGTTATTTCGTAAGGTCTAAAGAATCTCAGATTTCTTTACATGGGAAAGTATACGGGGTACAATTATGAATCTTAAATAATATCAACAAAAATCACAAGGGGATGTAGCTCATATGGTAGAGCGCTCGCTTAGCATGCGAGAGGTACGGGGATCGATACCCCGCATCTCCATATACCCTTTTATTAACTCGAAACAACAAAACGGAGCCCAAAGGAAGGACAAAAGCCCAAGTCCAAACTCGTAATTAAAAGATGTCGTTGACGTGGCATTAAACTCTAAAAGATGTTGTCGTTTGATTCGTTTTTGAGCTCCAACGAAACAAACTAACTGTTGAGCTTCCCTTCCACGGACCCAGGAAGAAAGAGACTCAGCTCACAAAAACACCATCACGCATTCATCTTTCCTTATACGTTTGTTTTTCCTATTCTATTCTTCTTTCGGGATCGGGGTTTCTCGTTGCGATCTCTGAGACGTCTGATTCTCCCAGTTTGGTTGGCTTGAATTTGTTTGTTTCCTTTTCGTGTGCGTTCTCGTTACGTGAATGGCTGTTCATTCTTAACATTGCCTTCCTTTGGCAATGCATTTCGACCCGTGGATGCCATTATTTCCGTGTTGAAATGTGCAGAAACTTGAGGGGCTTTGTTCGGATGGAACGCTTTTGTTTGATGCTCAACAACTTTAATTTATCTGTTTTCCAACTTAAAATATCCACTTTTGAGGCTTCTACGTGAAATTATCTTATTTTTCTTTTTCATTTTGGGCGTGGCACTGTGGATTATCGGGGCTGCATTTTTGTTTTTGTGTGATGGGGTAGATACGGAAATGTGAGGGTTTTATGCTTTTTCTTCGTTGGAAGATCCTTGAATAGGTTAGGACGAATTTGCTTTTATGGGGAAAAGTTGGGATTTGGGTTTTGGTGGAAACATTTTCGTGAATGGTCTGTGTTCAAATGGGTATTGGTTCTACACCAACGAAGCAAGCACCTTGAATGGCTGATTCTCAGAGAAATAGTCTCGCCAACAGGGATATCGAGCAGGTCAAAATCCAGTTACATTCTTTCCTTGCAACTAAATTTCCAATGCCATTTTGTTGTTATATCATAATTTGGTTGAATTTTCCTCAACACTGCTTATGTGACGTAGTTCACTGGATGGTAAAGTTTGATTCATTGCAAGATTAATCGCGTTTTGTTCTCTCTTATTCTGTTAGTAACATGCACTGAAATATGAGGCACTTGGTAGTTCAGTATTGATTAATTGTGCTTATAGGACTGTGCAAGGTATTCCCCTGCATGCATACCTATTAAAACATGAACCGACCTCTTTATATGTGTTTCCTTTTATCATTGCTGCCTCTTCAGGCCATTATAGCACTCAAGAAAGGGTCACATTTGCTTAAGTATGGACGTAGAGGAAAGCCAAAATTCTGCCCGTTTCAACTTTCAAGTGTAAGTGTCCTTAGCATGTATTTGTGGTTTATACTACCTGAGTTCAAGTTTAATGTTTTCAATCTATGAGTAGCGTCATTGGTACACCTAATGTTTACAGTATTTAAACGATTGTCAGAAATGGATACATTTATTTTTGGCTTTTGTTCATTCGATTGTTTTTGGATTTTGTTTTAGGATGAGTCTATGCTTACATGGTACTCTGGAAAAGAAGAGAAGCACCTATTACTTAGTCAAGTTTCAAAGATTATTCCTGGACAGCGTACTGTAAGTTTTCATCATAGTCATTGACTTTGAAAGTCGTGAGGGGGAATGGTTGAAAAGAGTTTACGAACAAATTTGCATCATGATCCAAAGATACATTTCTGTATGCATAACTAGGGATAATTGTTGCAGAGGAACTTTGCTTCAAATGGTTTAGTTTCTTAAGTTCTATAATAATCCTTCATCAACAGTTGCACCATACCAATGGTTTGCATTTTCCTTTAACTAGATTTCTATGGATAACGTTTACTCTTTCCTTGTTCTCCAAGTTTTGTTAAATGTGATGGTAGATTTTTTTTTGGTTCAGGCAATATTTCAACGTTATCCTCGACCTGAAAAGGAGTACCAATCATTTTCTCTTATATATGGCGACAGGTCCTTGGATTTGGTGAGTTTGTCTCATAAAAACACATGTTTATTTATAATGTCAAACAAAAGCATCAATCACCAACAAATCTCTTTTGTTTGTTTATTTTAGGACTACGTTAGAGTCATTTTTTCTTGTAGATAAAACCAATCATCGTCAATAGACAACATGTTTTGTCTCAATTTGACATGAGTTGACATACTGTGGAACCCTTATGGACAGATATGCAAAGAGAAAGATGAAGCTGAAGTCTGGTTTGTTGGTCTTAAGGCATTAATAACTGGCGGTAACTACTCCAATAGGTGGAGAATTGACTCAAGAAGTGACAGTTTATCATCAGAGAGTCCACGTTCTCAAATACGAAGAACTTCTCCAACAAAAACACAATTTGTCTGTAACGTTCTCAATCTGTTTGTGATTATTTGATAATTCTAGGTGATATAGCATGACATTTAAGTTCTCTTCTTTGTTCCACTCTCTCAAAACAATGACAGCATTCAGAGCATGGAAATGGTGAGGGAACACAGGTGCCTTCTGATAGTTCTGCACAAAACAGATTAGGAAAGGCATTTGCCGAAATAATATCACATACTGCTACAGCCAAGTATCCAAGCCAGTCAGAATTAGCTGGCAGCCCTATTAGCCTGCTGACAGCTGCTTGCTTAGATAACTCAAGTAACAGAAATTCTACATCTGATGCAGCTAGAATCAGTTTATCAAGTGCTGTAAGCTCATCCAGCCAGGGGTCTGGTCATGAAGATTTTGATGCTTTGGGTGACGTTTTCATTTGGGGAGAAGGCATTGGTGATGGAATACTGGGCGGCGGTGTGCACAGGACTAGAGGTTCAGCTGGTTCCCAGTTTGATGCATTTCTTCCAAAAGCATTGGAGTCAACAGTTGTTCTAGATGTTCAAAATATTGCTTGTGGCAGCAGGCATGCTGTGTTGGTCACAAGACAAGGACAAATCTATAGCTGGGGGGAGGAGTCAGGGGGGAGACTTGGGCATGGCTTAGAACTGGATGTTCTCCAGCCAAAGGTCATAAATTACCTGAATGGCCTGAACATTGAATTTGTGGCATGTGGGGAATATCACACCTGTGCTTTAACACCTTCTGGGGATCTCTTCACATGGGGTGATGGTACTCATACTTGCGGTCTACTTGGGCATGGAACTGAAACCAGTCATTGGATTCCTAGAAAACTAGGTGGTTTCATGGATGGGATACGTGTGACATATGTCTCTTGTGGACCTTGGCATACAGCAACTGTGACATCTGTTGGCCAGTTGTTTACATTTGGAGATGGAACTTTTGGTGCCCTGGGCCATGGAGATCGTAGTAGCTCAATTATCCCACGAGAAGTCGAAACTTTGAGAGGATTAAGAACAACAAGGGTTGCTTGTGGTGTTTGGCACACTGCTGCAGTTGTAGAAATGATCAGTGACTCGCCTAGTCATGAAACTTCCGATAGCTCCTCATCAGGACAACTCTTCACCTGGGGAGATGGAGATGAATTCCGCCTTGGGCAAGGTGATAAAGAACCTAGACTTGTCCCAGAGTGTGTAACTGTTCTGTTGGGTGAAAATATCTGCCGAGTAGCCTGTGGACACAATCTCACTGTTGCCCTCACAGCAACAGGGCGTGTGTATACCATGGGGAGTACTTCATACGGACAGCTTGGAAATCCTGCAGCCAATGGGAAAATTCCTACTCCTGTTGGTGGCTGCATACAGAAGAGTTTTGTAGAAGAAGTTTCCTGTGGTGCTTATCATGTTGCAATTTTAACATCCAAAACAGAGGTTTACACATGGGGAAAGGGCAAGAATGGGCAATTAGGACATGGAGACAATGATGACAGAAATAAGCCTACACTAGTCAGATTCCTTAAGGACAAGCAAGTGAAGACTGTAGTATGTGGTTCCAATTTTACTTCTGTTATATGTCTTCATAAATTGGTTTCTAGCGCTGATCAATCAGTATGCTCTGGTTGCCGTAATCCTTTTGGTTTTAGAAGAAAGCGTCATAATTGTTACAACTGCGGGCTAGTCTTTTGCAATGTATGCAGCAGTAGAAAATCTTTGAAAGCTTCACTGGCCCCAAACATGTACAAGCCATATCGTGTGTGTGATGAATGCTTCAACAAATTAAAGAAGGCTGCTGAATCTAACGTTGCTATTCGACTTCCAAAGAACAGGAATGGCAATGTGCAAAATAGGAGTAATGAATTGGTGGATAGAGAGATTCCAAATCCTATATTCCAGACACACAATTCTAGATTATCATCTGCTCGAGCAACCGGTCAATCAGAAAGTTGGCAGTTGAGGCGTGATAAAGGACAAGAAGTCTATAACAATAGAGTCTTCCCATCTTCAAATGCTAATTTTCAGTTGGGGAGTTTTCAATCTTCAAAGCTACCAACTTTATTTGAGGAAGCTACAAAGAAACTGATACCGAATTCCCCTCCCCGTTTGAAAATGGCCAATGGATCAAGATCTTTTTCAGAAAGGAAAAGTACAGCTTTGGCTCATGAAGCAACTATGAATTATGCGGAGTACATAAATGAAAATTCAAGTGAAGAAGTTGTATGTTTAAAGGCACAGGTAACGTTTTCATTTAGTCCATGAATTATGCCGTACTTATTTTCTTAGGTGCAGGTGATCTGACAAAATTTTGATATATGCTACTTGGTGTGTCCTCTTCCTTTTCAGTGAATCTATTACCGATTCTTGTTGCACGCATCCATTTTAAATTTTCACATTTTGTTTCAGTTTTAATCATTCATTTAAAACTGCATACAATTTTTAGACTGGCAATATCCTTGTTTCATTTAACATATGGTAATCTTCCGCATAAGGCAAAAGAAATCTTACGAAGTGATAGTTTCAAATGGTAATTTCACTTCAAGAATAGTGCTCTAAGAAAAGTAAAACTGTTGCATTCCTTCAACAATTATGAAGCATCGACTTCAAAACAAGTAAATCATCAAGATGTGTGTCTGTGTGTGCTTGATGATCCATGAATGATGGGCCACCTTTTGTTTCTTAGTGGTTGGCTTGCACCAATACATATCTTTTTTTCTCTAGATACTACTCTTTAACTTCAAAATTGTGGTTTTGTGAGGCTCATATACTTGGGAGATTTCATTGGATAATACTTTGTAGGTTGAAGAACTTGCGATCAAAACCCAAAATCTTGAAGCAGAACTTGAAAGAAAATCAAGGCAATTAAAGGAGGTCACAGCAATAGCAGCAGATGAAGCTGAAAAATGCAAATCTGCGAGGGAGGTTATAAAGTTAATGACAGCTCAGGTTGTATTTATGTCATTATTTCGGGAAAAAATCTTGGTGCAGCTTTTTGGCCGTATACTTATTTATGAGATTGGTGAAACTTATGTTCTAGACTTAAGGTTTAAGAGGTGTTTCTTGGTATAACATTGCCCCTAATTAAAGCCAAAAAAGTATTTCCGTTTAACAACTGATAGTTCAAAAGAAAATGACCTGCAGAGGCATCATTTAGGTTTTTGTTAGTTAAGTAGCATCTGTATCCATATCTGCTGCCTGCTCACTATTACGTCATAGTAACGTTTTTTATAAATTGAGTGCAAGGCATATGCATCTATGCACGCGGAAGCACTTGCACAAGCCTACCTATATCTTCCTGAAAGGAAGGAATCCTTGGACATGCTTATGAGTCGTGCAAAATTGCTTCTCTGTAAGATTAATAGGACACTACACTATATACTATTTTTTATTAGCTAATCGTCTCATGTTAACTTTAGTCCATGAGTTTTCTTGTCCTGACTTCAACACTTGTGTATTAGGGGCTTTTTTTAAAAACAAAAGTTTGATTCACCGTTATCCTGTCAGTTCTTTCTGCAGATGTCTTGCTATGATACTGGATGTGTTACTGTTTAGGCATCTATATGTCAACTGATAATATGTGCACCAAACTTCTAATGATAAACTTTTTATTGGTCTTGCAGATAAAGCAGATGGCTGAAAGGCTGCCAGAAGAACAGAAGGCTAGCCAAAGTACAAGTTCTATTGCCAATCAAGACTTGAGTTTGCAGAACCTATCCTCCAGTGGGTTTCATTCAACTAGTGAGCTCGCACATGAAATTGAGTCCAATGGCAATTCAATAGATACTCATATGCTATCATATGGAGTAAAATCCCAAAATGAGAGGCCACAGAGGGTTATTCAAGTTGAACCAGGTGTCTATATAACTTTATCCTCATTGCCAGGTGGTGGCAATGAACTCAAGCGCATCCGTTTTAGGTACTGGTATAATCACTCTAACAATAAAGTCAGCAAGAATTTGTGATAACTTCCAATTGATCCTTGTCTTTGTAAATAATATCCATCAACCATTCTTGGTGCTGGCCCTTGATCACATTACCATACTTAAAACCCTTTTGCTAGGTTCTGCAATGCATATGCCATTACTGTTCATAGTTCAGCACTCCGGCTTGCTGAACAAGTTTTTGTGTCGAAGATTGATTAAGTATTAAATTATCTTTTACGATTGAATTACACTGAAGTACCGAAATGTGTGAGAACTGAAAAGAAATCTTGGTAGCAAAATGAAGAGAAAAGGACCTTTAAATGAGAGTGAGATGTACTTGATGTGAAGAACTTCAATGTCTAATTTGTAGTTAAAGACCGAACACAGTTTCATTCATCACCATTTACATTATCATTTAGGTTACTTTACAAACCACTCTGTTCATTAAGGAGGCAACATATTTTCAAGAGTAGTTGTATGAGACCTCAAAACACGATTCTTTTAACTACTTGCATTGATTATAGCATGCTTTTTTTTTATCAATTTAGATGCCTTTCTCTATCTTCATCTGTTTTTTTCTTTCCATTTGTTAATCATTCTCGTGTCATTTACTTTACTGCAGCCGCAAAAAGTTCACTGAACAAGAAGCTGAGAAGTGGTGGGCAGAAAATGGGGTAAAGGTCTGTGAGCGGCACGCAATCCAAAGTCAAGAGTAAAGGGCATATCATCAACGTTGTTTTGTGAAGGAGGTTGATCAAATTGACTATGTTCGATTCAATTCGAGATTAACTCAGCTTCAAGGAACTCAGTAAGTGTGTGACATAACCCCAATTTCTGTCAAAGGAAACTGTCAACTTTCATATTCTCCCTTCGGTGGAGTTTTTCATGGGAATTCCTGGGTTCACAATTTGACAAATAGACTAAGATACAAAATATATGAATATTTAGGGAAGAGAGGTTAAGAGGAACAGAGAAACAAAATGTCATTTTTAAACTCATTATTGAGTGACCATGGCTACTCATTTCGCGTTTTTAATTTACCCTAGTCTAGTTAACGATGAAGGAAGGAAAGCATATATCTTAAAAGAGAAGTTCTTGATTCAAGACTAAATTAGTATTGCACTCTGTATTTCAGTCTGGGATGCATCCATGTAAATCTCTACCAAAATTTTGATCTTTTGGCTCATTAATCATATGTTGTTTTATTTTCGATTCTCGACTACAAATTGTACCCCAGGTCAAATATTTTCTTAGTAGTTCTTGTTATTAAATATTAAAAACGCAAAGAAATTTACTTTTTCATATATGCTGTACACCACCTCTCCAGACAACCAACTCATAATGATGACTCTATAACAAACCTCAAGCTCTCTGAAGATTGAGTAAACCTTGAAAATCTTAAGGAAAGGCAAAGGAAAAAGATGAACTACTAGAACCGGTTGGTTTGAACAATGGATTCAGGTACTGAACTACCTCCCCCTTCTTAAGGGTGTGAGATTGCCACCAATTGGTTCTGTGTCCTCCTTAAATGGTTGAGTTGATGGATCAGCCAGACTTGGCATCCGAGAAACACTGCCTTTGCCTTTCCTGGCATTTGGTCCAATCTCCTCAATCATGTATTTCCATCCATCAATTGGTCTCCTCCTGCTAAATATGTGACTCTTAATAAAACTGGCTATCTGCAATCAATTATAGAAACTCAAACTTCAGTATGTAACCAGCAATGAAATTAGGAGGAAAAGGCATGTGAAACAATAGAGAGATAAAGAATGTGATCAACAGTGAGGGGAGAGAAAGATGCCAACAATTGAAGAACCAATAACAAATTCTGTTTAGCATTCAACATTGGAATCCGTGCTCTCCAGAAATTAGAGAAGGTTCAGCTCTTACTGTTTGCAGAGAAAAAGGAAAATAGCACTTGCTCAGCTCTATAAAGATAAAGTTTAAAGTTTCAAACTTGTATCTGGTGCCTGTTTAATTAGTTTTACTTCTCATCTTTTTCTTTCCCTTAGTTTATCCTAACCAATAGTTACAAACAAATTCCAGCTCTGACTGCAACCAATGGCTTAGAAATTAGAATCATAGTGAGCAAAAATGCTATGCATGTAACTCCATCACTATTTCGCAACAAAGAAGATAAACTGCAAAAGAGATTAGCAGGGAAATAGATGCTTTGGTCTATTGAATCACCTGGAATTTGCAATATGCAAGCCGACGATCAAATTCCTGGAGAAGGATATCTTCTTCCCTCTGTGACATTTCCCATATATTTCCATCTTGTGCTTTTGCTATTGTTTCCCAACCATCAGGTTTGTACTTTAAGTCGGAAGAGCTTGGGATTCCAGAGTCATCCAAGTTGTTATTGGTTTTGTCAAAAATCCTACAAAATGCAACCACAAAACAAACATTTGAAAGTTATAAACGATTGTATCCATCAATACTACTCAAAAGACTATGAATTTAGCATAAGCTGGCAGAGAACAGGAACATCAGGATTCTAATCTAATCAAACAAAAACTAAGGCTTAGTCCATAAGAGAACAAAAGCATGACAGAGAAATGATGAATGTTACAATGATCGAAGGAAGACAGCCAAAGCATCCAGATGCCCAACTCATAATATTGATCATAATTCCTCAATACAGGAGCAAGCTCATTTCTGATACTCGATGAGAAATTAAATGAGAAAACATACTCAGAACAGCTATCCATCAATCTATCGATGTCATCAACACCAATAACCGAATCACCCAGCTTAGCTTCCTGTTGCTTCTCAATCTCTTTCATCCACAACCCAGCATGAATCCTCTGTTTCTTCAATCTATAATCCTTCTTCATATTCTCCAAACTATAAAGCGAAGAGCTTTCACTTTCATCGCTCTTCATCTCTTTCTCTTGTTGTCGCTCTTGGGTCTTCGACATTTTACGCCTCTGGTCCCAGTTCTCATTCATCTCCTCTACGAACGCCTTAGTCTCCGTGTCCACATCCGTCGGCAGCATCGCGGCCGACGGGAAGTTCACGTCTGTCTCCCACGATGCACGGTCTTTTCCTGTGAGGTCATCGGGAAGCCAAGCAGTTTCCCAAGCGTCGTTCCACTCATAGTCGCCGTTATTGGGGGCTTTAGATGACAAAGCTCTGAAGAGAAGAGCTGATACCGAATAGGGTTTCAAGTTTGTCGACGAAAGTTCAAAGCTTGGCTTCAATTTTGTAGTTAGCTTTGCTATGCCTCCAAGGTAAGACATACTAACTGCGGATGTTCAGCTTCAAGCTTCAGGGTTTAACGTTAAGCTACCTGATCGTGGAGTATCAAAACCAAAGAGAAGGGGACAGAGGGAGATTTTTTAAGCCCAATAAAGGTTTGGTCCTAGGCTTAGAAAAACTATTTCGACTTTTGTTGGGCCGAACTTTAGAACAAAAAGATTTTAAAGAAATTGCAACTACCGGTGTAATTGCTGTCAGACGGCGTCTGGTGCTGAGTTCTCATTGACGCCGTCGCAGGGCGGTGGAGGAAACCCTGAGTAGCAACTATGACTTATGCCTTCTGCTACCGTAATTGTAAGTTCCGTTTGTTCTTATGCAATTTCGTTTTCCCTCAATCATACCTCTCTGATCTGCTTTAGCTCAGGAACTTATGGCTTGATTCGTGTATAATTTGCTTACTTGGTTGAGGTGGGATTGGAATGTAAGGAAAATGGAAAGTTGGCATTGGAGGAGACAGTCACTTGAGTGAAGAAAAATCGAGCCTTTCTTTGTTGAGAAGTACGGGAATGAGAGAGTAAACAAATTTTAATTATTTTTAAATGCTTGATAGGACAAGCGAAACGAAAAGGATTTGGTTTTCTAGATGCACTTAATATCGATCGGGCATAAATACTGTGCAGATCATCTGATCTTGGGTTATAAAGTTATGGCAACTGTGTCTGTGTTCTTATCAGTGAAATGTTCATTTTCTGCCTTTGAGGCATCTGTTTGAAAACTCAAATAGCACACGAGTTCTGGTGCTGTAACAAAAAAATTTACTCCTTGTAGTACCAAGTGTTTAGCTACCGAGCTGATTTCCATACTTTATTAAGTTGAAATCTTTGCTTGTCTTAGATAGGAAGACATTTAAAGCCAAGGCGTACCTATGAGGAGCAGTTGGATGCTGAGCTGAAGCTTGTCAGAGAATATTGATTCTGTTGCAAGAGGGAACTCTGGAGAGTTCAGTATGCATTGAGCCACATGCGTAACGCAGCGAGAATGCTTCTTACTCCAAATGAGAAGAACTTGCGTTGCGTTCTTGAGGAATGTATCAGGAGAATGAACCGGTATGGACTTTTGGATGAGAGCCAGAACAAATTTGGTTGAGTGTGCCCCCGATAATCACGTCATTGTGCCTGGGCCGTGAGGGCTCTTGGCTACATGTTGGCATTGACTGCAGAAAAACTTTCTTGGTCACCACCTGCAGACTCTTGTGTTCAAGTCCGGAATAGGTAAGTCAAAATTTCATTGTTAATGAGGGATCTACTTGAAACTGAACAAAAGTTTGACCTAAAATTGTACAGCCTCGTACAGGATGTGAGTAAATGTTTATTAAAATCAATTGCATTAAGCTTGTGGAGGATCTACTTTTTATTTAAAATGTTGTGTTGTAAGCTTGCTAGGATTATTTTCAGGGTGGTTATGGCCTTAAAGTTTTCCAATGGAGTAGTATCATTTAGCATCAAGTTTCTTGCCAGCTATCTTCCATTGTACTGCTATTTTGTTGTGAGTCAAATGTTACTTATCTTGTGATCTTTGTTTTTACCAAGCAGGGTTGAAAGGCAAGTGCTTAATGTTCTATCTTTCAAGATGAGGATGGATTCACAAAAACAAATTGATTTCCTCTCACTAGTCCCTTCGGCTGTGGTTGCTCATGGTATTACTAAAATATTTGTCAACTTTATTGACATGTCATCTTATGTGAGACATGCTTATAGTCATGTGTAACTTCTTGAACAAAATTGACAAAATTGCTTTACAGCCTTTTTATTCCTATCCTGGATAACCCATTACTTAGTTCATTATGACTTAGGGATTAAAGAAACAGCCTTCTCTCTTTGAAAGTCCCTCAAACGAATGCATGCAAAATATTACATATTGAAGATTTTAAGCAAACAACACACTTATGATTCTTGAAAATTTTGATGTTACCCATTGAACAAGGCGAGTGTTCTACTCATATATTTTTGTTTTTTTTATTGATTTTGTGTCATCAATCCCCATCATAAATTTGTCTAGTTTGTTATGTATTTGTCCTCAAATGTTCTTTTTGTGTTTTCTTTCCTCCCTGCAAGAATTCGCATAAGAAAGGAATTTCTATTGGAATGTTGTTGTTGTTGTTTCCCTCAATGCAAGTGTCTTCTGGGTTTGTTGATTTTTTGGGGTTGTCGTGATTTGGGTTCCTTGTCATTATCGGGTATTTCAGTGTTTTAAGGCATGGGGTATGTGTATATACAACAATTTATTTAGGGATGGCAATCTGCTGGCAAGGGCCCGAGCTTGAGCCCGTCTGGGCTCGAGGCGACACAAGCTTGACCTATTTTTTATTTTTTAAATTAAAAATAGAAAACGATGTCATTTTTGTTATAGTTGTTTGGCTTCGAGTCAGTCGAACCTAAGCAACCCTAGCCTGAGATCTGATTCTTTTGAAAAAGGTCAACCCAAGCTTGGATCGTTGACCAAGGGCTAAGCTAGGGCAGGCCAGGCCGGGCCCAAGTCTAAATGTCATCTCTAAATTTTTTATATTGGAATTTTGATTGTGGGGAGTGATTGACTACTATATTATTGACTTCTACTAGCAATTTTGCTTTAAAAAGATGTACCTTCTAAGCCTTAGGCCTCACAGCAAATCATGTAAGTTATAAGTTAACATGAACATAACCAATTGAGAACTGCAAGCTTTAATAACCCACCTTGCGAATTTTCTGTTACTAAGCACATTCATTTGGTTGGCCATATCTATGATGAAGGTGTGAATTGTGCAAGATTCTTGAATGAATGGTTGTATTTTGCTTCCTTTGGTGCTTTAATTTTATTTGTGGGTTAATATGTGATGAAGCTAAGCCACTAATGTGTTACCATATAATTAGTATAGGTGCTAGGCAAGGACTTCACATGAGACTACTGATGAACATCATAATGAATATGAAGATTTGATGAGGTCGTTGTAACTTCACAACCAAGTGACTCTTAACGATTGGGAAGTTTATAAAAGAACATAAATTGAAAGACAATTTGCCTAACAAAGATGGAGGCTCAATGTGAGCCAAATTGTCCATGTAGGGTATATGGTAGTTAGTTAAACCATTGACAAGACTTTTGTTGTAAGGATAATTAAGAAATAGCATAATGTGGGAGATTAATGAGAAATAGACAATTCACTTCTAATTGGCTAGCTAAGGAGTTAGGAGGAGTCCAAAATGGAATGTCATAAAAATTCTAATTGATATGCATCGAAGAAGTTAAGAGGCTTAATGAATCATCACTCCACGTAGTTATGAAAATGAGCTACAAAAGAGTAATTCAAATGGATTGTTCACTATTGCATATATTCTTATGTTTCTACGTATTGTTTGTAACTATGTAAATAATTATAATTGTTTTCTAAGAATGTGTTAACCTCAAGTTCATGCATATGTTGTATAGGTTTATATTTGCATAGATTGTTATAATTGTTTGCATACCTTGCTAGTTAATGTCAATTGTTTCGTTTTATTTTGTAGGGTTTGGTGGATGTTCAAAATCATATTTTACCTACTATCAAGCATCGTAGATGTGCAAGATATATAAACATAAAGGGTAGGTGTACAAGACTATTTTGGAGGGCTATCGAAAGTACGTCTAGATGAAAATTTACAGGCCGTTTGGAAACCAATGAATTGGATTCAATTCATTAATTTTATGTAATTGATTTCAATTCATACGTTTGGAATGCTAAAAAAGAGATGACTTGAATTCAACCACGTAATTGAATCTTATTTTCTTTATGAATTCAATTCATATCTTAAATGATGTGAATTGAATTCTGAATTGAAGAGTCAATTCTTTCTAAAAACTTTAAAAATTCTTTTTCCAAATATACACATCATAAATATACAAATTACTACAAAATACACACATATTGATTACATACTATTTTCAGTTAAGGATAAAAAAGCCATATAAAGTAGTTGAATTCATTGTTATTGTGTTTCAAATAATGTAATTGAATTCAATTCTAATATTTATAGATTTATTCCAAACAGTGTAAATCGAATTTAATTTAATTCCACAAATGTAATTGAATCCAATTCGTCAATGAATCAAATTCAAAAGTTTCCAAACGACAAGGAAACAATGGAAGTGCTATCCAAGAAGCTATACGTTGATTTCATGTTAAACTCTATTAGAAATGGAAGAAGCATCTTCTTATAGATTCTAATAAACCATTAAAAGAGTATTTACAGAGTATATATATATAGTTAGTCAATTAGGATTGTTATATATACGTGTGTATAACAATCCGGTTACTATTACATGAAGTTAAATAATTGACTAAAGTGTTCTATTGTAGGATTTGAGTTACTTACGATAGCTGTATTATCCACATACATAAATATAGCAATAAAACTTTCTAAATCTTTCTTGATAAACAATCAGTAATATGCTTTACTTTGCACAAACCCATACTCCAACAATGATTTTGTAAGTTTAATATTCCACTGCCTTGAAACTTCTTAGAGAGCATATAATGACTTTTTTAATGAGTAAACCAATTTTCAACCAATGTAACCTGCATACTCCCCTTAAAAGGCAAGTCTATGTAAGTTACTTCATATAAATCACCATGAAGAAAAGCATTATTAACGTCTAATTGAAATAACTACCAAGCCATAATTGTAGCACGTCTTAAAAACATCTGAACTATGCTTTGTTTAGCCACAAAACTAAAAGTATCTTGGTAATAGAAAGTAGGTTGTTGACTGTATCTATTTGCAACTAATTTGGCTTTATATATGTCAGCACTTCCATCAAGTTTTAGTTTTACCTTATACACCCACTTAGAACCAACTGTGTGTTATACAATGGGAAGAGGGACAACTGTCTAAGTATTATTTTCCTCTAAAGCATCAACTTCATATTACATGGCATCTTGACAATGAGCAAATTGAATAGCTTGAGAATATGTGGTAGGTTCAAAATTTTGAGACCAGTAGGTTGTCAATGATTTATAACTAGGAGAAAGATGAGTACCAGAGGAAAAAAAAAGTGAACAGGATAAGGGGTTTTGGAAATAAAAGAAACAAGAGGAGGTAAAGTACAATAGTAATCATGAAGATAGGTAGGTAAGGATTTGACTCTAGTACTTTGTTCAGATACAAGTGGAAACATAGAGATGAAGAAGAAGGTGCATGCACTATTAGGAGGAGAAACAAAATTAGGATTAAATCTAATATGTGCACTGCCGTCATGATATATGTGATGCAAAACATTAGTATTAAGACAAGAGAAATCAAAAAGAGCAAGAGATGGATCAGAAGAAGAAGAATCACAAACTAAAAATTTATATGATGAAAAAGTGGAATAAGGAAAGATGGTCTCATAAAGAACATCACAAGAAACAAAAACATAATGAGATTATAGATTATATAGTCGATAGCCTTTTAGGGAGATATCTAATAAATACACAAGGTTTAGCTCGAGGGGAATTTTTCTTTTTGTTATGAACAAGGGAAGATATAAAACACAAAGAAGCAAAAACTGGCAAGTGATCATATTTTGGTGGTTTGTGAAACAAAAGCTCATAAGGAGTAATATTATTAAGTACTGGAGTGGGAGTTATGTTGATGAGATAAGTTGTTGTAAGATTTGCATATCCTCAATACTTTTTGCATAAAGAAGCTTGAAATAAAAGAGACTTGTCAATTACTATCAAATGCTTGTGTTTACATTCAACAATAGCATTTTGGTCTGGAGTGCCAACACAAGTTAACTAATGAATAATCCCATTTTCCAACTAAAACTAAGACAAATTGAATTCTAGTCCATTATTAGACCTAACTTGTTTAATTTTAGCACCACATTGAGTTTGAATAAAGTGATAAAAGGAATGAATGATTGAAGATACTTTTGATTTAGTTTTCACCAAAGGCAACCATGTAACTATAGTGAAATCATCAACTATGGCAAAAAAATTAGTGTTAAGCATCAATAGTAGGAATTGAATATGACCCTCAGGTACTCAAATTATTTAGATAAAAAGGCTTTGTAGTATCTCTAATATGATCTAGAAAAGGGAATTTTTTCTACTTTACTAAAGAATAAACAAAACAAGGATTTTATTGTCATAATGAATGGAAGATACAATTTTATATAGTTGATGTATTCTATCAAATGAAGTATGCCCTAATCTGTAATGCCACAGATCAATAGCAACATAATTATTAGAACTAAAAGAGACAGAATAGATGAATTGATAGTAAAGGTTTATAAGAAGTTAAATTACAAGGATGATCAAGCAAGAATAATCCTCCATGCAAATCAACAATCCAAGCTATTGTCTTAGCAGACAAGTATTGGATAAATAAGTTTGTTGGTGAATACAACATAATAAGGGATGGATACGATGAGTTTACTGACAAATAGTAAATTGTAAGTAAATGAAGGAACATGAAGAACATTATGCAGAATAATATCATGGTGAATCTTAACAATGCCTGTATTATTTACTACAGCTTTAGTATTGGGCAATTAAACTGACATGTTTTGAAAAGATGAATAGGATGAAAAGAAATATAAAGAGCCAAATATGATTTGTAACTCTAGTGTCAACAATTTAGGCATTAGATTTTAGAATAAGTGTAAACACAAAATTTGAAAGAAAGGTTGAAATGGATAAATCAATACTTATAAGTTTGAAAACAATCGTTGGAGTAGTTATAATATGCTAATTGAGAAGTGTCCTTAATTTCTAATATTGATCCTTAGTAAGAGAATAAGAGATTAGATGAAATGGCACAACACCTTCTACTGTTACAGAACAGTCTTCAAACTTAGCTTGATAAGCCACACCAGTCATAAAAGATGAAATATCTTTTGTAACACAAGTCACTTTATTAGAGCTCATTGTCACTCCTAATTTACTCCTTGTGAACTTGAAATTAGGAGGAAATATAATAAGCCTGAAGCATTTCTCCCTAACATGTCCATTTTTGCCACAATAACTACAAAACAGATCTTGTTTACCTTTCCTCTTAATAGTAGCCATAGCTATAAGATCTGAGAGAGGTTAAGAGAGTTTCCTCTCTTAATGCCAACTTATATGATGGATTAAGAGAAGTAAAAGCCTTCATAATCATGAATTCTAACTTCAAAGCAGAATAAGATTCATTCAACCCACATAAGGATTTGAAATCATCATCCTTATGTTGAAGATTAACAATTTTTTTAAAGTAATCAACATTATAAGTTCCATAAGAGCAATGAGGTAGAGGTCTAAAGCTTCTCAATTATTCAAAAAATTCCAAAAAGCTTAGTCAAATAAGTATCAGTCAATTTTATACTTTAAGACAAAGTATGAAGAGAAAGCTAAAGATTAGAGATCTTTGTTTCACTAGGTTGAGATAATTTTTTTCCTAAAGTGTGTCAAATTGTTACAGCAGAGTTGAAGTAAAAAAAAACTATAGTACCAATACTCAAAGCATTTTTAACCTCAAAAGCTAAGCAACAATGAGATTGTTACATCTTGTCCATAGAACGTGAAAAGGATCATCCTTTGAAGGCTGTTTGATAGATCTATCCACAAACTCAGTGTTATTGCAAATTGAGAGTGCCAATAGGAATGATCTACTCTACGAAGCATAATTTGTCGATGATAACCTCGATGACATTGTTAATAAGTTATGGAGATTAGAATGGTGAAGAAAATAGGGATAATGAGGATCTTCTATAAGAGACAATGCTGAGGATGTGGAAGAAGTAGGTATAAAAGAATTGAACAATCTGCTATTGAAGAAGGGAAAGCTTGAAGGATTACAAAAAAGAAGATGAATTAAATCAAAAACTTAGATCGCTATTTGGTGCTCTGATACCATATTAGAAATGAAAGAAGAATCTTCTCGTATATTTTATTGAACCACCAAAAGAGTATGTATAGAG
>JAOSBM010000001.1:2366125-2377358 GCA_027568955.1 Erythroxylum tenue
GTTCCTATGTCCAACTCTGTCCAAGTTCCTATGTCCAACTCTGTTCAATGCTCATCTTAGCCATCTACTTATATGGGACCCACATAAGTGAATGGCTAAGATGGGCATTGGACAGAGTTGGACACAGGAACTTGGACAGAGGATCACCTCTCAATGAATATAGCTAAGGTGTTATATTTTCCCCAAAGTAACTTACGGATATATCTCCTGTATTTCATAATTCTCCTATGTTCTGAATTTAATATTAAATTTTCTGATGCTTTATTAAATACTAACATCAATTAAGTTTTTATTTTTAAATATTTTTAAAATAAAATTGACTATTTAACCTACATATCAATTTTGTAAGATAAGATAATAAATTACAAATTTTTTTAATGATATAAGAAGCTTCGCAATTTTATTTAAGGTTAATTATAAAAAAATCTCAAACTTTACTAAATTTTATAATTATAGTCTGAATTTAAAAAGTGATAATTAAATACTCAAATTTTCAATTTTATTTAATTATAGCCTAAGGTTAGTATTTTCATTAACGTTGTTGACATGATTTATCACATAAAACAGAAATCTCAAATATTTATGCACATTAAACTTAATTAAATTTAACAAAATTATGTCGTTTTAGGATTGAAATATCTAAATCAAACTCTATCATGCCAGTGCAAGACGACGATGACATAGTTCTTAACAACCTGAATGAAATCTCAATTTGCTACCTTAAGCTATCTTTCTTTCTGTGAGAGAATTCACGAACTCATGGTTCAAGATTTTTAATTCCAAAGATTTCAATCATAAGACAATGTAATTTACATAAATTTAATTAAGTTTGACGTATATAAATATTAAAGATTTTTGTCTTACGTGATAAGTTATGTCAATAATATTAACAGAAATATTAACGTCAGGTTAAAATTGAAAAAAAATAAATTTTAATTATTTAATTATCATTTTTTAAGTTTTATAAAATTGAGTAAAATTTAGAATTTTTTAAATTAACGCTTAAATTTAAACTCCGTGTTCCCCTAAAACAGATATTTATCAACTCAACTAGTAATTGACTTGGAAATATCTTCGTAACAAAGTCGATGTTCATGAGCAGGTGATATTAGGTACTTCTCCCTGAAGTTGAAAGCCAGTTGTCGTAACAGCCACGACACGGCCCTGTAATTGTCAAAAGTCCATGTTGTTCTTTCTCATTTATCCTACTAACCACGTCACGTTTTCCTTTTTTTTTTCCAAGACAAAAAGTTAAAATCTCGATTATATCCTTTGTACTTTTGTTTATTTTAAAGATATTTTGAGTAATAAAATAAATAAAAATTTTATTTTTAAATTTTCAATATCAAAATATTAAAATAAATTATTCAAATAGCATTTTAATTTATATATATTTTTACCTTTTCTTTAATTATATGTTTATTTTTTTATTTATTTATGAGTCCTTGTATTTTTTTCTCGCTGTCCCCTCCCCACGCGGTTGTTGACGTTGGTGATATGCTCTAATATTTAATTCAAATATAATTTCAAAATTTTACAGTTCCTATTTTAAGGTTTTATATAATTCAGAAAAAAGATTTATTGTTTGGATTGTTAATTTCTATTTTAATTTTTCTATTCTTATAATTTATAAAAATCACAACAGTTGACTTTTGTTTTTGTTTTGATTTTTGTCATTTATTATCAATTAGATGTATGATATTTAACTAATAATAAAATATAAATAGGATAATTTAATTTTTTAATTTTATGAATACTTTTAAATTTTATTTTTAAAAAGATAAAATATTTGTCAATTTAATTAATATTAATAACTAAGCTGATTTTGCTTTTATGTCTAACATTAAAAAAACGTCTATTTGATTTTTTAAATGTCACGAAACAGGTCCGTACCTGCAAGTGTTCCCATGTGTGGCCATAACCCTGCGTATCGACATGAGATTAGGTATTTGTCGGCATCAAAACGGTCGGCATGATAAACAAATATCCGAACTGGATTCAAATGGATTTTTACAACTATAATAACAACAAAAACAAAATCTTATTTACGTAACATAAAATAAGATAAAAAATTGTTGTTAGACAACGAAGAGTGGAGTAATTGTTCTAGATTTCTCACTTAAGGATCTCCTTTATAGAAGGTCTTGAGTTTGAATCACATCCAAAGAAGAGAAATAGGATATCTTCCTAGTTGATGATCCTCTAGTCCCTTAGATACAGCTTCTTAATCAGATCAATTACGGATGTCTTGTTTTCAGCAGTAATGTGAGAGTTGAAGCTATTAGGGAATCTGAGAGCTGTTAAAAACCTGATGCTAAATAAGGAAGTCAGTGATCAATCAGCAGTCGACTAATCAAGCATGTGACGATTGCTTATGAGCAGAAATGTACAGGTTACATAAAAATCTGAGGAATCTTGAAGTTTTAGATTACCTCCCCTAAGATTCTAACGGTAAAATCTTAGGAGCTTAATATTAGTCCGATTAAGTTAGAATATCCAATGGTGAAGCCTGAATTTTGTTTCAGAAGGAGCAATGTATATATATATTAATAATGGTAAATATTTATCTAATCTACCATGGACAACGACATGGTAGGCAATCTCTATATACATATATATTTTCTTTTTAAAAAAATTAGAAGGTGGGCAAATAAGGGATAATGTATATATATATTAATAATGGTAAATATTTATCTAATCTACCATAAATAATGACATTTTTTTAGAGTGACCAACTTCTATATACATATATATTTTCTTTATAAAAAAAACGATGATGGGCAACCTTACATGTAACTTCGCCACTGGGAATATATACGTAAATCAAAAAAGATAGAAAATTATTAAACCTAAAAAATATCTGATCTCTAAAATTAGACGTGACTTTATATCTTGGATCTTGTCAGATTTAAATGATCACACTTTATTTATTCGGCGTATCGAGGGGGGTATGCATACATACATGAACATGCACAATGCACATGCCTAAGAATGCGGTTCAAGGCGACACAGCAACATGCATGTGAGGGGGACATGACATGAGGCATGGCAAACAACGCATTCCAGCATCAGCATCTAACTTTCATGTGGGACCCAATCTCACCCACTCCTTTTTCCTTCTTTTAGTTGTGTTGGGTCCCACCTTACCTGATACATACGCAGACAGACACAGACGCAGACATAACCCCACTCCTGTCTTTCCTTGTGGTTCGGACCCACCACTTCCCTCCACTCTTTCCCATCTACCGATACAAAGAAATGTCAATTGCATGATTAAAAGCTTTGCATGACTTGAACCTGATTTTGTGATTAATATTCGGAAAATAGGAACAAGGACACTCAACTATTTTTATAGTTTGATTTGTTTTTTATCTTTTTAATGAAATTAATAAGTAATATTTTTTATTTTAATTTTAATTGACCGTTTCATTGTAATAATTTAAATTATTGTGTGATATCAAATCAGAGTTCAATTTAATTAATTTTATATATTCACTAACACACCCCTTTAAGTGAAAATTTTTTGTACTTAAAATTTACACACTTATTCTATCTTGTACTGAATAATAAATGAATAATAGAATTTAAACTCACGACCACTTTATCACAAATGCTCTGATATTATATTATGTGACCGTTTCACCACAATAGCTTAAACTATTTTATAAAATCAACTTAATTAATTTTATATATTCACTACCACATATCACTTGTTAGCTCTACCAAACTTTTAATGAAATTTTTAACATAAATGGTTTATACATCTACTATTTGGTTACATAAAAGTAACATTTTTACATCTAACGTTTATGATGGACATCAATTGAACATATGACCACATCAGTTCGCACGTACAGACATAGTTACATCACATTGGACAATCCCTAACGTATGATTCTTTCCTAAGTTGCTTTTGTCATTTGACATTTCAACTAATTAAAAAACAATGCAAAGTTTATATTTTGTCAACTTTGCACTTAAGATTAAAAGTGGGGCCCACCTCTTCTTCCCCTTACGCTCCAAACCATCATTTCATGTTTCACGCCAAGTCACCGTCTCTGCCATACCCAATTTGCATTATTATCTTTTCAATTTTCTTTTTGCTAATTATGATTTTTCTCTCTGTCTATTCTATTCAGTATTTATCCAATCAAGGATGAGAGAGAAAAGAGAAGATCCTTCCCACTTCCAAGTGGTTCATGTGGGCCCCGTCCCAGAGTTTCGACCGTAATCCATACGCCTCGGGGAACTGTGTCATGAAGACCCTAGGCCTAGGTAACCTCTTTTGAAGTAGCAAGTTAATTTGAAGTATAGTTAGTAAGAGTTTACAAGTACGAGGCATAAATAAATGACCGTAAAAACAAGTACCTAAAAACTAGAATACTGAAAAAAGGGGAAACCTGAAGTTAGTAATAATTAATTAATAGCCCTTTTCCTCCTGAATAATTTAATCTTGCAAAGGATGGTAAAGGGGTGTTTTCGGTTTGCATTAAACGTAAAGGGGGGACCTGACCACCAAATACGGAAAGCACAAAAACAACCTCCATTTACATCTTCATCCCTCATTTTTCTACATTTTCTCACAAACCCTAACTTTTGCTTTTTCTTTCACTCTACTCCCTTAACTACATGATCACTTCAGATTGCAACAAGGCATAGTAATTAGCGTTAAAGTCTTCAAACTCCCACAACCCATCACAAAGGGAGAATCCGTCCACCACCGAACATGCATCACCGCCATTGTTAACAAATCCCTCTTCGTTCTCCTCTCTGTTGGGCAGCCCAAGCTCGTCGTCTGAGGCTTCAAGAAGATGTCTTATAACCCTCTCTCTGTCGTCCTCTTCATCTTCCTTCGAGGAAGATGACGAAGAAGATGAAGACGGGTAATCTTCCAGAGTAGCTGTTGCCATTGTTAGAGTGTTGGTATCTGTGTCGGTTTCTAGAGTTGGGTATGAGAGAACGTCGAGAGCAGTAGATTCAGAAGATAGCTCTTGCTGAAGTGTAGTAATGAGAGAAGAGAGGTCTTGTGTGGGTTCATCCTCTTCTTCTTCGAGAAGAGAAAGTATGTGATTGTAAGACTTGTGTCTCTTAGTTTCTTCAACATGTTCATCGCCACCCTCTACATGGGTCTCCTCTCTCTGGCGCTTAGAAGTTGTCTGTGTTTCTGCCATTAGAGAATAAGCTAAACGAACGGCGGAAGTACAGAGTTGTACACAATAAAGGTACTTGGAGGTAGAGACTAGAGAAAATGGAAGGCAAAGGATGAGGAGAGAGAAGTGTAGCGAAAGGGTTATATAGAGATGGGACGAGGAAAGTGTTGATATCGGTCAAATGAGTGGAGGAAAAGAAGAACTGCAAATAAAATATTACTTTCCTAACGTGTGTTGAGGGTGTGGAACTGGGAAGATGCTTAAGAAAAGGGAAAGCAAAGAAAAAGTAGGGAAGTAGAAAATGCTCACATGCTCTTCATTAGTCGGTCCAAACAAAAGTTGACCGTAGGATCATATCTAAGCATAGAGATGTGAGTTTGTTGAGATTTAATCAACGGCAGTGATGAGTGAGGAAAAAGACAAGACTAAGAAAAGGATAAGTGTACGGGTGTAATGAAAAAAGGTGAGAGCAGTCTATGTAACGTTTTATTTATTTTTTTAATGGTCCCGTTTCTTCGAAAAAAAAACATTAATGCAACGGCTACTTGGTGATTTATGAATTTATGATGGATGGGATACGTACTGTAGATCAGGGAGCATTCATTTTTATTTTACTCTTTCAACGGTCCGGATTAGTTCCCGTGTCAATTTGTTTGGGGAGTTGAATCCTGGGAAAGATTCGGAGATGGGGAAAGAAAAGCAAAAGATAAAAATATAATTTTTTTTAATAAAAAAGGAAATGGAAAAGAAAGGTGATTTGCGTTTGGGAAATGATTAAAAATAAAGAGAAGATTGAATTGGCTTCTACTTTTTGTCAGGTAAAGCAAGTGTTTTATATATATATATATATATATATATATATATATATATATAGGTTCACTCGGATTTTGTCCGGATTTAATGCTGTTGTTTGGATCGATGATCTCAGTAGTTTCGTTGTGATGAATACCTGCAAAATAAATAAGGCACGCCGGGAATGGTTCCCGGAAGGCCCCTCCGACACTCAAGTTATTTTTCTGGTGAAAGTAATGGGCAACTCAAAGTAGAGAGAAGCAGGGTGTTAGTCTCGTCCCTCTATTCTGGCCAAATAATACCTTATATAAGGGATGATCGCTAAGTTTAGGATTTTTACGTAGGTCTTCGTATATGCATGGGAGTTATCTCCTACGACTGGGCTGTTGGCTATTGAACCTGAGTCTGGGCCTAGAACTGCCGACCTAACCATATATATATATAAAAATGATTGATGAATTTTATCATTATAAATTTTTTAACTAATGTGGGGTATTTTAACTTTCCTTTAGTGCAATTGAGATTTGACATTTAATTGTTACTTAAAATAAACGCATTGATGACTAGATTGGACCGTTAAGATTGAACATTTACATAAACAACCATCAAATTTAATACTATATTAGAATTGAGCTATATAACATATATATATTTCATATAATTTTATGTTGACTTTCAAACCAAAATTTTGATAGTTACTTTAAAAAAAGAGCCAAAATACATACAAAAAATAAAACTTGAGATACTTGGTACTAATATTTTAAATTTTATATTAAAAGTTAAACCGGTAAGATAGGAAGTTAAAGTTTAAAAGATAAAACTGATATTAAACATTTATAAAACTAGTTAAATATTAAATAAAAATAAAGAATTAAAAATATTGTCTTTATTTATCAAAAATTTTGAAAATTTAATTGAAAAAGATTATTGAATGAATATTAATTGATTTCTTTGATTTATAAGGACTTATTAATTTATAAAAAATAACTGATTAATTAATAAATTGATTAATTTTTAACAACACGAATTATTAAAGTAAATCGAATCGAAAATTAAAAATCATACTGAAAAGTTAAACAAATTACAATTTTTGCAGTAAAATCGGTCAAATTTTTTAATGCAAATTTGACTTTAGGATTGATGATGTTTAATAGCAGAATTTTTGATTACACATCTTTCTCCTTTTTTATTTTCCCTAAAATTAGTCATAACCTTACATAAAACTCATCAAAAATGAGTTTAAGCCATCAAGTTTAGTTCAATTAAATTCTACTACCCAATTTGGATGTAATTGATAACTCTACTTGTACAGATTTCTTAAATTTAATTTGGATAATACCATTTACTTTGTTGAGGATGAGATAGAATATCTTGGAACAGGCATGCATGGAAAGATTGTTCACCTGGAGGCGGAGAACCTTCACATTCACAGGATACGGGGGGATTTAAAGACGGAACAAGATTCTCTGTTCAGTTTTATGGTGTCTTATTGAGTCCAGTGAATCTCAACCATTAATTTATGCGGGTCTTACGTAACTCTCACATAAATTAACGTGAAATCTATATAAATAAATAGCTGAGATTCACTGGACAGAATAAAATACTATAAAATTAGATAGAAAATCTGAAGTCTTCAAAGACATGGGATATTATTATTTATTGGTATATGTCCTTTTTTGGTCTCTGCAGTAAGAGGCCGCGTGTGCATGAAGACAATACTCACAAGGCTACAAACTTCTTGTGATTCTTTCACGGACTCTTTTTCAAAGTCTTATCTTGTTTCAGAAGGCTAACACGTTTCTCACCACACAAACAGTACTGCAAGTTTGAGATTGTCTTCCCACTTTCTCCTGTATTTTGAAACCCAGGCTCTTGGTTTTTCATAAAACTAAGATAAAGCCGTTGGACTTGGCTCTTCTTTGTTCAAAGGATGAACAAGAAATTTACAAATGCTCATAATTAGGTCATGAAATAAAATCCTCCATTTGGATTTGTTGGTCTAATTAAACTAAAGTCGCCTCCTTCAATGTCACACCAAGTAAATCAATGGGTTTCGTTTAGAGAAGGTAAAATCATGTGCATATGAACCATTATTCCAATTTGGGGCATGCACCGGTTGATGTTTCCTTTACAAGTTCTTTTTCTTTCTTTTCTCCTTTTTCTTTGGCATGTGATGTGTTTTGTATTCTAAATTTGGTTAAAGTTAAAGAGGATCCATATAAGGCAAAAGTGATTTGGAAGTCACTTTTGTTTCATTGACTTTAATACCAAGTCTATCTTTTGTTATCATACTAAAAATTGTCTATATTTATCAATTTAATCTGAATTTAAATTAGACTAGTTTAGATTTAAAGAGACTCTCAATGAGTGTTGTTATAGTTTGGATTTAGTCATGTAGTGGTTCAATTGATTTAAGGCATAAGTTTTACCAAGATTGGACGAATTGGTGAGGGTAATTGACGACCGGTTCTTGAAACATTTGACTTGATTTTATAAACTTATTGTAGATTTTGATTATTGAATTTATATAAACTACGAGATAAATAAGTTTCAAAAATAGCCTCTTTATCAGGTATAGATAAGATTTAGTGTCTGTTTGGATGGACTTTTAAGAGATCAATAAGCACTTTTCTCTATCACAAAAGCCTTTTTAAAAGAAAAATAAGTGTTTAGCTGTAAAATAAAAAAGTATTTTTTAATAGATATGATTTTTTTCGCAACCAAAATAAAGCTTTTTAAGAAGCTCCAACTGGTGAGGGTAATTGACGACCAGTTCTCGAAACATTTGACTTTATTTTATAAACTTATTGTAGATTTTGATTATTGAATTTATATAAACTACGAGATAAATAAGTTTAAAAAATAGTCTCTTTATTAGGTATGGATAAGACTTAGTGCTTGTTTGGATGGACCTTTTAGAAGTCAATAAACACTTTTCTCTATCACAAAAACCTTTTTAAAAGAAAAATGAGTGTTTGACTGTAAAATAAAAAAAGTATTTTTTAATAGATATGATTTTTTTGACAACTAAAATATAGCTTTTTAAGAAGCTCAAATTTGAAACTTCTTAAAAAACGTTTTTCGAGTAGATTTTTTAAATCAATTAATGAGTCTATTTTTTAGTCTCTTTTACCATTATGTTTTACACATAATTTTCACAATACCCACGAACTCATCTTCACGTTTATTACAATAAAATGCATAATTTATTATATATTTAACTATTTACTCAACTTAAATATTTATTTTGGGATTTATGTAATATTATTTGGCTTTTTATATATTTTAATATATATTTTTTATATTAATTTTACTTACGTTATAATCCATATAAAAGATTTGGTTAGATATATTTTTATTTATGTTTCATATGGTTTAAAATTATATAATAATTAATATATTGTGTTTTGCATATTGTTTAATATGCTTTAAATAATTTTTATATGCATAAATAATTTTTATTATAAAATAAAATATAGTAAAATTAATAGTACTTTTTATTTTTATATTGCCAAACAATCTACTGTATGAAGCTCTTTCAAAAAAGTTCTTTTTTAAATGACAGCTAAATAATCAACTGACTTCTTAGAAAAGTTCTTTTCAAAAAAAAGTTCTACTGACAAAAACTCTACTAATATAAGCTCAACTAAATAGAGCCTTAATATTATTGGACCTTCTCAGATTTCACGTTTCAACGCAACTCTCAGTGGATGTCCTTGTTGTGTATAAGAAATAAATAGGTTAAAATATGCACAAACACACTAGCTTCAATATTAATTTGAACAATAAAAAAAGCCAAGAAACTCATATATCAAGTTGGTATCCTAATTTCCAGATTGCATATCAAGCATCAAGTTCCACACATGACACAACACAAAAAAGGATTCCTTATTTTATGTCCATTGACAATTAAGTAATTGTTTGTGATGAATCCAATTTTTTTAAACACACCGGCCTAGAGATTAGATCTTAATCACTACTTAATTCATAGTGAATAAAAGAATTATCAATTATTGAGTCTAGTCAACAATGGGAAAAATTATAAACACAATAAACAACCCTAGAGTGTAGTGAAATGAAAGCAAATGACACGACAAATTAAGCCAAGTAGCATTAAAAATAAAAGCAATTATTAAACAAAACTGTGACTTAGTGGATAGTCCAACAAAATAGTATATAGTTCTTTTTTTAATTAAAGCACTCATTTGACCGTATTAGAAATGTTCTCTATGACTAAAGCTCCGTTACACATGAGACAAGATCCCATTAATGTCTCTTCTATCTTGTATTTATAATTTTTCTCTTCCAAGTTGCGTGTCTTAAGGGTGTCGAGCTTTGTTTATTGGATTGTTTCATGTTTTAGGGTGTTTGTTGTGTGAGTATTTGTATCGTAGTGTTATTATTTGTTTAAGTACTTCGATGTGCATTCATATGAAGAAAGGTCCATGCTTACCTAATCAACTCTTATCGTTAATCTTATGCTTATTATCGTTTTACGATCTTAACCACGTGCAATGTTCACTATTTTCGTGGAACTAGTATCTAGATTCTTTCCAATGCTAATAACTAATTAAAGACTTTCTGATTGTCTTAAATCGGTAAACAAATTGATTTTCTATCTTCTTCCCAAGAGTATTAAAGGGTATGCCGGGAGGAAGGTGTAACATTCTTTTACATTTTACAAAGAGACTGTTTTTGTGACTTAAATCTTTGACCTTTCAATCATAAATAAGTAACTTTATCAGTTATTTTAAGGCTCGACCTCTAAATTACTAAAAAGAACCTAATTAAGAAACGAGATATGGGTTGAATACAAACTTTTTAGTTTCTCTCCTTAACTACTACTCTTCTAAAATACATTAATTATTTCTTTGGGATTGTTTATGATGATATAAGTTTAGTTATACAAGGGTTTTAGGTTTTGCCTCTCTCTCTACGAGTGTAAGTGTTGGTCTTGCCGTTCATGTGCAAAGTGAGTTCTAGGTATTATTTCTACGTTGGTCTCTCTTAGATTTTCGTTTTAGCTTCATGAATTTAGGGTTGCAAAGGCTCTCTATTAGGGACAAAGAAGACAGGGAGTTCGTTGTTTCTCCAGAGGATATTCAGACGGAAGATTTTGCTGTGGTTCTTAGAGACGTACGAGGTAGGTTTGTGACTGCTATTTCAGGTTTTTTTCCCTGCCCAGTTCTTCCCAGTTCTTGTCGAAATTATGTTTATAAGGGAAGCTCTTTCTTGGCTAAAAGCCCAACAGCTTGCCAAGGTCATTGTGGAGTCGGATTGTTTGGCAGCTG
>JAOSBM010000001.1:2377458-2410533 GCA_027568955.1 Erythroxylum tenue
GGACTGATCGTCCTTCTTGTTTAGTCTCCTTTTTAAATTCAGATTGTTCGGCTTCTGTTATTGTTGAGGGGGAAAGGTTATTAGGTTCCAGGTGTACGGGATAAGCCTGTTGGCTTGGGTTAGTTTTCTTTGCCTTCCCTGCCTTTGTCTGTTTTTGCGATAATGTTGATTTTACTCGGAAAAAAAAGTTTAGTTATACAAGTTACAATAATTTTGGCTATTCATGAAATGAATCTCAGCATCATTCTCCTATATTATTATGAAAGTAGATTATGTTTCACAAAACTATATTAAATTGAGTCTTGACCTTTATTAAGTCTAAAGGAGTAAAAATAATTAAAATACAAGCAAACTAATCCAAGTACCACCGCCTTACAGAAACATTAAGATAAATACTCTAAATCTCAATTATAAATATAAACCGGCAACTCTGGCTTGTCAAGAATTAATTTATGGATAAATCTCAATTATAAATATAAACCGGCAACTCTGGCTTGTCAAGAATTAATTTATGGATAAGTCAGAAGTGTGAGTCAGATACATCGTAATAGAAAAGTAGAGAACAACAGCTAAACATGATAGGGTTAAGTAGTTAGGAGAGCAACGGCCATGTGTGCTGAGGTTGGGGATGATGGGCACCTAAGAGTGCCCTGCACGTGTTAAGTACCCACCAGTTTAAACCACCCCATTACTCCCGTCTCCGACCCTAGAACCAGTACTTGTCACTGTACCTTGCCTTGGTCTCTCTTAGCTGGCTACACTTTTTTTCAATGTATACATAAAATAGCTTCTCTTGGGAAGTAATTCTCTTGTGGGTATTAGTTTCAGTGCAAATCTCCCTATCTGTCAGAGATTTTGGTTTGAATTGACATGCAAACTAGCTGGAGAATACTGCTGAACATGAACATATATGATATATAAACACACAAGCATAAAGATCTGTTGGAAGCAGTGGAAGAGGCATGGAATTTGAGCTACAGGTTTCCATTATTGTGGTGGCTTAACAACTTGGCAGATGGACCATCCTGTCATATGTTGGAAGGATAGGATAGGACTTTGAAGGTTCAATTATTCTTATATGGTTAGATTCGAAAAAGTAGCTCGTTTCAATAGGACCATTGGCCGTGTTTAATCATTGACATCTACGAACAAAATTTCCAGGTAATGGTGGTCGAGTTTTAATTGGCATCAAAGTGAAGCACCTAAAAGAGGCGTTGGTGGGTGGTCCTGTGAGACCGTGACAAGAAGCTATATATCCGATTAGTTAGGATCACGATACATTAGACAGTATGTGTGTATGTATGTATGTATGAGGTGGTAGCCACTTTTATCCCCACTGCCTTTAGCTTAAAGAATCTAATTACTGCAATGGACAACCAAATCTTCTCCATGATTTGAGTTGTTGAAACGGTTCAACTCAAAGGAGAAGCAACTCAAAAGTGCTCATTCCTGTAGATCAAGCCCTCCAAGAAAGTCATTTTAAGTTGATAAATTACTTCACTTGAACTAATCAGAACCTTATTGATTTAAATTTGTAAAATTACATAAGAGGCTGTAGTCTTTAAGACAAGGAATAGAAACTCATTAGAGGGCACTTTTACTATAGGTTGAAAGAGTACTTCAATGGTTGATACTGCCTCCCCAAGATCACTAGATGATGACTTTTAAGTACTCAACTTTGAGTTGTTTAGAGTTTTGTGTAGCTCAATTTAAACCTTGAAAAGAATAATTAAATTATTATGTTTTAAGATCATAAAATCTTAATATCCTTATTTGTTATTATATTTAAATTTCGCCATTAGTTTTTAACTAGTTCTTTAGCTTAAAGCTCCTAATATTTTAATTTATAATTTCTTTATTTATTAGGTTAACGGGTATTAATATTACAAAAAATTCAATTGGAACGAGCTTAATTTGTAATATTCATGAATAAACTACTGTTTATTTTTCTTCTTCAAAAAAATATTTTATTAGATATGATAAGTAGGCAAAAGAATAATTATTAGATAGCTTTTTTTAATTTCATGAAGTGTGTCCCGAAAACACTTAAAAAACGAATTCGATCGTATACTAGCACAAGCTTAATTTGATAGTAATAAATCATAATACTTACTACTATTATAGCAACAACGTAGTAGAAATTCTTCTGACACGTAGAGTATGTAAAGGTGCTATACTATACAGCCTTATCCTTAATTAGTAAATACGGTTTTGAAAAAAAATCAAATCATAAAACTTACTCATTAACAATAATTTAGGATTAATATTTAAAAAAAAAGAAGCATGAGATGAAGAATCCATGCACCATATCATGACAAAAAGATAAGACTTGTTTTTTTTTTAACCAACGAGGTGTTTTAGGCTGATCTCAATTATGGGAAGGCACCTTTAAGCCATCCACACTAAGACTAATCCCCGCTCAAGTAGGGTAGGTCTCTTACGGGAGGTAAAACTCTGACCCCAAATTTTAAACAGCTGCATACATGAAGGAGATTCGAACCCGCAATTCCACTTAAGCCAAAAAAAACTCCTTATCAACTCACCTGCGCTTTGGGGTTAAAAGATAAAGACTTGTACAACTTTGTTTCTCATTTTTAGTAATAATATAAGTACTAATAGCATAAATTAACATATCAGAATATATCAACAAACTCAACTCAACAGTGGCAACTACTCAATACATGGGTAGTTTGGTCCTCATAATCAAAAACCTACCTTGAGAAAAATATGATAAACATGACATCAGTGATAATCACGGCTCACTTAACAGGAAATGTGATCAGACGGGGCAATGATGTGACCATGCATCAATCTATGTCCTTACTTGGCTTGTAGTACGATATGTCCAATTTCTATATACTTCTTTAGTTGATTCTCCAATTAATCAACTAGAACAAAGCACCAAGAAATGCCTATAGATCTTGATGTGCATATATGCCACATGATTAAGGAATATCTGCAGCTGTTAATATTTGACCATTCTCATGGAAACTTAGCTTAATTGATTCCAGATTTTATATGATATTGGGAATCTGTGACATAAATATGTGCCAATTCCACAACTAAAAAGTGGGTATATTTATTTTCAAAAGGCAAATGGCTATCAAAATCAGAGATTAACAAGAGTAATGTATTGACCTCAAGGGGTGTGACTTGATGGTTGAGAACGGAGCTTGACTTCGGTTACGTTCCAGGTTCGATTCCATGCTAACCCCTCTTGCTGTAAGAGCCTGGGGCAGCTGGAGTTTTACCTGTGGGTGGAGAACTAGCTGGACCCTCAATGATGAGGTGCGCTCGCTTGGCCCACCTGTAGGGTGGTGCACCAATTGGATCCTCGGAGAGGTGTACCCGCTTAGCCCGCCTATGAGGTTTCCTCGAATCAAAAAAAAAAAAGTGTAACGTATTATCTTAAATTATTAATTATACATTTATTCCAACAATTAAAATTGTCATATAATGAAGTAGAAAGTTTCTTTGTCAATACAGTGATTTTAGTCCTTGAACTTAGGTGTTGTTTCACTTTAGTCCCTATATTTTAGTTCTTACAATTTGATATAACTTAAGATTAGTCACAAATATATTTAAGGTCAAACTTCTTAGTCCTTTTCGATTTGTTTATACATAAGGTCACACTTTAAAACTTGGTTTTATAATAGTATTTGTCCAAAATAGTTGGTAAAAAAGTCATATTTTCAATAAAACTGAATTTCAAATTTTCTAGAAGCACTCTTTTTGGGAAGTAAGTGTAATTAAAAAGAGCAATCAAAAGGAATTGTAAGAGTATTAAATATTTATAAGGGTCTTTTTGTGTGTGTCTTTTTAATGTCTAGAGAAACTTTACTGTTAACTACTTCAAGCACAGAATAAAACCAAAAGAAAGGCATAAAGAAGTCAGTTTTAGAGACTAATTTTTCAGTGTGTATTCAAACAAATAAAGTCTTGTGCTACGATTGTGATCAATATTTTAAAAATCAGATTGGAAGTTAAATCAATAAGATAAGATGTTTAAGGCTTAAAAGTTTCAGAGAGTATTAAACCGTCATAAAATTGGCTAAAGATTAAATAAATTGAAAGAATTTAAAATATGATTGAAAAAAATTGTCCTTACCTATCGAAAAATTTGAAGTTTTTTTTTAAAAAGATTGTTAAACAAAAATTAATTGAATTATTTCAGTTTATAAGAACTTTTTAATTTACCAAAATTGACTAATTAATTAATAAACTGAAAAGTTTTTAATAACAAGAGTTATTAAAATAAATCGAACCATAAAGTTAAAAAATAAATCGAAAAATTGAACATTTCAAAATTATTTTGATTAAACCGGTAGAACTCGTTGAATTTTTTCAGATAGATTGTTATGTTTGTCTTTTGATAAATGCAAAGCAAGCCATGAACAAAGCATATTGACTCAATAATCCTAAGGGTACGCTTGGTTCACTTGGGAGAACGATAATAAGAATTATAATGAATATAGCGAGTGATGAAAATGGATATAACTTTCATCCTTTATTATATTAGAGGGTATGGAGTATTGCCCCAGAAGAAGATATAAAAATATTATTCAACCAATCATAATATATTACTAACTATCTTTTTCATTCCTTGCCCTTTCTTTTCTTCTCACACCAACTAACCAAGCACCCCTAAGTCTCGAGTCCTGGAAGACTTGCGAACTCTGGTTAAAATTTGGTCAACTGAAGTTTACGTTATACTTTTTCTACGAGAATGAGTATAGTTGTTAAATTTATCCTTCAAACTCAATCAAAGACATAAAATGATTAAAAAACAATTTCATTAGGATTTTAAATGAATTAATATTGATAGTGAATACATCTTTCAACTCAAAAAATAAAGTTTTAAATTAATAAAATTTGGAGTAAGATTTATTTAGCACTATAAAATATTGATGTCAAACTTCAATTTTAAAAAAATATAAAGATCAAAATGAAATTTCTATCAATTTAAAAATTAAAATAATTAAATTATGAAATCAAACATACTTTATTATATTATCTTGATAATTGTCCACCATTGATGTCATACTCAACCAAATGGAATAACCAACTATTATTGATTAGAACTCAAGGCTGCCAAGTATGAGCTAATCAAATCTTTCCAAGATCTATAAAGTAACAGATACCCACAGCTAAACCTATAGTATACATAAAAAAATGGCACAAAGATAGGTTTAAAACCCAACTGGCAAAATGCTATTAGTATTATGAGTCTTATAATGGATTCCATGACTTATTCTTCCAAAGATGATGTGGTTTCCATAGTGGGGGGTTCAAATTGAAAGGAACACATTCAAAACAATCCAAAATGATAACACTCTTTTTTTAAGAACCAAAACATATGCAGCCCTCATGCTTGAAATGGATGGATGTGAGGAGACATAATCAAATTATCTTTCTCCAGAGGCCAATTTGGCCCCATAGTTTCTTTTTCTTCAAGTTTCACAATTGAAAAGGAAAAGTTAATTTAGTATTTTAAGATCCCATATCATGGAACGTAATTGTGTCTTAAATATATTAAACCATTTGATTTTGTTACTTTTTATGTATATATTAACTCGTTTCTTGGCCGACACCGGTCGATAGAAACTGAAATAGTATCGTATTAGTCCCGACAGAGTTTGGTCTTGAATACTAGTCTCTTTAAAGAAGGAAAAAGAATGCCCTCTCCAACTACAAATGAGACTTAGGTTGAAAGATTTCACTTAAAGGATATCTTGGCATCTATGGGGTTAATGTACTAAAATTAAGTGGCAAAGTCAATCTAAATTAAGGAAGTTTGAGTTTTAGCATATCATGTAGTATTGACATATTTTTGTTAAAAAATGTTGTTGCAAATTAGTGGAAGATGGGCATGAAATCTTAACCCATAAACATGGGGGATGAGAAGGAGATGATGATATCCAAAGAATCCACTAAACAATGGCACTAAGTGGCAGCTTCGTAGCTGGTAAGTGCAAGTGCAAATTTGTGTTGGCTAGTCAAGTCATCACCTTTATGTGGGCAGTGGGCACTAAAACAGTTATTGCTCCTTGTAAACATGGATTATCTTTTGGATTTGATTAAGGTAAAGTATCCCCCAAAAGAGGCAAAACACTGGACAACAATTGGCAGCTGCAAATTCTCCTAAAGATATGGTCTGAGACAGATTTTGACACCTTGGAGTTGCATTTCATTTTCTTACCAGATAAAAAAGGTTTCCCCTTTTTCTTATTTCACGTGTTTTAATAGATTCGTACACACTCAAGACTAGTGGCCACGCAGCAAAAGGGTAAAATGTAATCGATTGACACTAAGAATGTTCAGAAAACAGGACAACTTGGAAACCAAAACCAAACCACGGCTTTGACAATCATTACTGGCTTTGCTGATAAAGGTTTTGTACTCTTCTGTTTTTGTAAAGACTTGTAAGTCCTGTGTTGAACTTGTTTTCCATCAAAGAATTGGCATTCATAACATTAGAAGTGTTGGGCCATTCATACGAAATCTGGGTTTGGTCCAAAGTTGCATACTTTCACTGAAAATGGCCCAAAAACACACAAAGTTGCATACTTTCACTGGTCTCGAGCTCCATAGAAAAGAGCTAAAAGTAAGCTTTCCGTTTCTTTTTATAAAATATGATAAACTACAATCGATTAGTGCTCGAGGCTACCAAGCAATGGCAAGTAGGTGCTAATTACATCTAACCAAAATCTCAGAAAAGCAAGAAAGGGATAAGCAAACTTCGAAGCAAAACAAAACAAAAGCATAAAAAGGCATAGTTAAGGTTTTAAAGACACTACGCTCTTCTCTTAAACAGCCTCTTTATGGTCAAACTAATATAATAAATCAATCTCATAATGAAGCCATGACCTGTTCGTCGTACGATGATGTGGTTCCCAAAGTGAAGGGAACTTATACAAAACACTCAAAAAGTTTAAGTCAAGGAGATAAATTTTTTAATGATCCATAATAACATCTTTAAAAGGCTTTTCCTTTTTTTTTTTAATTGTGTGCATTTGATGGATGTGAGGCTATAGTGACATGAGAAACAAAATCAAACCATCTTTTTCTAAAGACAAACTACGATAAAAAAACTTAATTGGTTTAATATTTGAATTTTGGGATAAAATAAATGATTAAAAAACTCAACCGGTTTGACCGATTCACTCAAAAAAATATTAAATTGTTCAACTTTTCGATTTGATTTATTTTAATAATTTTTATTATTAAAAATTGATTAGTTTATTAATTAATTAATAAATTTTTGTAAGTTCTTAAAACTAAAATAAATCAATTAATTTTTATTTAATAATCTTTTTTAAAAATAAATTTCAAAATTTTTAATTAATAAGAACAATTCCTTTCAATATATTATTTATTCAAAATAACGTAATTTAAAAAAAAAACTGTCCAATCCGATCCGATTCATGGTAATCTTTAATCTTTTCCCTTTTATCTGGTGCAAGTTAGTGGAAGATGGGCATTAAATATTAGCCCATTAAACAAAGGAATTGATAGAAAATGATTTCCACTAGACCACACAACTCTTGAGGCAAGTGCAAGTGGACATTTCTGTTTAGTAGTAATTATAATATTATTTATCCTTTTAAGCATGGATTGTGTTTATTTAAATATGATATTATAAAATCATTATTTATTTAATCGAAATAAATACTCAAACATACCTTATATTAGAGTATTTCAGTAATGATGGGATGATATATAATAACTGACAGAGTCAGGAATTTAAGATAAGAGGGTTTAAATATTAATTTTTTTAAATTTTAGAAGGCCCAGTGTATCACTGACTCTTAAATAATTCCGTTCATATATATATTAAAAATAATTTTAATAACATAAACTAAATCTAAGACAAACCAACTTAAACATAATACAAAACTAAAATTCATAGTTAATTTATTTAAAAAAAATAAGAAAAAGGGTAGGTAGAATTGATGAGTTCCTTCTACCCCGTGCTTACATGTTGTTTAATGATTGTGGCCACAAGAGACACCTAAAAGTTTTCGAAGTCCTAGATCTGTCGCAGTACCCCATCAGGACAGGAAGAGGAGACCCCAACCACAAATATATGCAGACCCTTATTAATTTTTGCATCATCCATGCAACCTACCGAGCTCATACGTCGCACTCCAAGTACAGTGTGCCCTTTCCAAATATGGGTCAGAAGAGCAGAGGTGTCTGAACGCTCTTGAATAGCAGAAATAAAGAACAAAACCTCATTGTAGCTGCACTTTTTATGACGTTTCTGATTGTTTCTCAGAATCGTACAATTACAACTCTGGAGCCTGTACTTAAGTCTCCCATTGCAGTTGCACCTTTACAGCCTTTATCCTGCTCCTTCAAATACACACACCTATTCAGGTTTATTAGATCAAACATCACATTACAGAATCCTGATTGATATTTCTGCGGCGATGCATCCGAGGCCATCTTAACCAACTTAAGAAGATGACACATGGTTAGCAAATTTAGGATCGAAGTTTTGGAGCCACCTCAAGAACAAGGGTTGGATCGTATTAATTTTAAGGTGGTTGATTTTATTACCATCACTTCTGTTGGACAATGCAAGTACGGAATCGATTGCTGTTTAGCAAAATTTCATTCTGCAGAAGTATCATGAAACTAGGACAGTAGGACCTGAAAGCCCCACGTAGGGACATAAACCACTTACTGCGTCGCTAGACCAGATGGCCAACAATCAAACTAAATTGCAGATGATGCTACAATGATCTAAAAACACTACAGAGCATCTAACAAGAAGGATTGGAATTTACCAAGATCATAATCAAATCACAAGTACCAAATCCATTCCCAGCACCTTTCAAGATGCTTAGGCATTCATGTTCGTCACACAATCTCTCAACATTAAGACATCCATCTCATGTATTTTCCACAGTTGTGATCACGTTGATCCCATTTCAAAGGATACAACTAAGACACAGAATTATAATTGCAGAGCAATATGGGAGAAAAAATCAAAACTAAGACCAGGTCTCTTAAAATGTAGAAAACGGCAGTCCACATAAAAATTACCAACATACAGTACATGCTCTTTCTTTTATCTTCCAACAAACACATTTACAGTACATTCTTGATATACACTATTTATGCAATCTCCATTTTCCAGCAGAAAACAAAGAAATCAAGATGTATTGCTTTCTTGATATAGCATGGTTGCAAGTTAAAATATTAGGATGCAAAGAAAAGGGCAGGGAAAGATGGGCCAAACTAAGAAGAGGAAGATGAGAAGGATGTTGAGGATAAGAAAAAGGTAAGTTTAGTACTAAGTAATGAGGGATAAGGACGCCGAGATTATAAAATAAAGAAGAATAAAAAGTCTATCTTACAAGGCCCAAAATGCACAAAAAAAAAGCGTAACACAGATGGTCCCTTGCAGGCCAGAGTAGAAGATCATGAGATAAAAGGAGGAGTTATTTTCACTGAAACTGATTGTGACATGAACTTGGTATCTTGCCTATACTACTTGGAAAACTCAAAGATAAAATGAAGTGAAGGGCAATGGAGCAAGATGAAGAATATTGAAGGTATTTTGTGTGCCAATCATTTGAGTTGGTACAAATAGCCTTGCACTTTTCGGTTTTACATTTTTCCTTCCTTTATATGTTATCCATAACAACATAATTCCCATATACCTGTCCTATAGGGATCCTCCCTTCAAACCCAAAAGACAAATAAGAAAATGATTCTGTGTTTCAATTCTATGTTCTCATATTGAAAAATAAATAAAGAGGGTTGTACTTTTCTTTCAGAACAATGCAAATAGAGTTGAATGGTTAACTAAAAATCTAAAAGATAGTAATCACGAAAGTCCTACAGTCAATACTCTTACCTGACCAAGATAACTACTTTTCATGTTTTCAATGCTCTAAAAGATGCAAATGATAGACAAATGAAATCCAGTTTGTTCTTGTTCAGTCTATAGCAAAGTAAGAAGATACTAATATCAAGTGTCAAACTAGTTTAAACTGAAAAATAACAATGATGAATGAAAAGAACTTAAAAATCGAACTTTGACATGCTAAAAATTCCATCACACAAACAAAGCGAGAAAGCCAACTCTCAATCAGTAACATATTTAGTCAAAGTGCAAGGGGAGGACAGATGGAAGGTCTGCAAAAACACAAATAATAGCAGAAACTTCCAATCGTGCACATTAAGCAAACGTGAAGAATAGGAGTGCTGGTAATATATAGCCCATAAATTCCAATGAAAAATGTTTACATAACCCATCATCAAAGATAATAACCTCTAACTACTTATTTCCTTCCTCAAAAGAAAATGGCAAGAAAAATATGGATCATTAAACCCATATAACCAGTTATGTGTTTTCTTTTTTCTAATGGGAAAAAAAGAGAAAAATAAACAGAACAATAGAGAAGGATTTTGTTGCAAAACACTATTGGCGATCTAATCAACTTGTTGGTAATCCATATTATTAAGTCTATTTCTGTGCTACACGACCCCAACATCCGAAATTCTCATGTCACCGAACAGGGGCAAGACGCAAACCCAACGGAAGAGAAGTTGAAATTAAGTTTAGAAGAAAAGAAAATTCAAGAGTGACTTCCAAGAAAATTTTGGATGCATCTTGAGTAAATTCTGAAGTTCATCACCATCCCCCAGCCAAATGGGAAAATAAATGAAAAAGTAACAAGGGCAAATTACCCATTAGCAAGACTCCTGCATTGATGGACAAACCAAATCTTGTACATCTCATTGGCAGGGGGTCACCAATACAGGTTATGTGATGTCACCGTATCCAAATGCTCAGCATCCCATCACAGCGCAATTATAGACAAAGTTCCCTAACCGCTTTCTTGCAAGCAAGTTCCACTGTGGAGGACCCTCACTCGGAACCCAGGAATTTAGCTCAATGATACCTTCTCCTGAAGTCCGAGGTCCCCCAATAACAATAAGGCGATCTCCACATGCCCTAAATGCAAGACCCCAGCCATTCATAGAGACTGCACGTTCGGGCAACCTTCCTACAGTAAACCATGATTTTCTCTCCTTGTCATACTTTCTAACAACCATGTCAGCATAATCAGCAGCATATAATTCATTATTTACAACAGCAAGCAGAGGAGGAGCCTCAGCAGCTGCAGGCGTCTCGATCTCTCTGGCACTCCGACCAGGGGACATGTCGGGAATCTTAGTCCATTTCTTTGTTTCCAAGTCATACTCCTCTCCACATGTCAGAAGCCTTGCATCAGTTCCCCCAATACCACCAATAACATAAAATTTACCATCCATAAACACTGCAGAACACATCTTCCTGGGTTCATTCATACTTGGCAATGGTTCCCAAGTTTGCATCTCAGAATTATACATCTCTGCAGAGCTCAGTATATTTCCCTGAGAATCACAACCCCCAGCTAAAATGGCTATCTCCCCAAGACTGGCAGACCCAAACAAGCATCTGGGTGCATTCATCCTTCTCCCATAAGACCAAGAATTAGTCAAAATGCTATACCTATAAATAACATGGGACATCACCTCCTTCCCAAATACAAGGAGCTCAGTGCCCACAGCCAAGGACTCCTTATCCGAACACATGAAACATTCATTGGAAGTCATCCTAGGCAAATGCATCCACCTCCGGGAGACGGGATCAAAGGCCTCCCATTCAAGCAGTTGGCATGAAAAATACACCCAATGTTCGATTACACCACGTTGCCTCCTTAGTTTGTATATCTCGCCATTCCTAACTAATGACCGGAAACTCCTATTCAGGGATGCTATGGACCCATAATCTGACCGTGAGCAGCGAATGAGGCAGTTAATAGACATGTCCCTGCCAATG
Organism: Erythroxylum tenue; assembly: GCA_027568955.1. Lineage (NCBI taxonomy): Eukaryota > Viridiplantae > Streptophyta > Magnoliopsida > Malpighiales > Erythroxylaceae > Erythroxylum > Erythroxylum tenue. Next base: position 2,389,301 of record JAOSBM010000001.1, read on the forward strand.
GCATCAATCAAGGGATCTGAATCAGAAGTTTGCCCTGCTTGATCATTGTCGGATTGCTCACGTGTGGTTTCACAAGAATCTGATAGCTTAAGGGATTTACTCTCTCGATAACCATCATCGGATTTGTCTAACGGATGCTTGCCTAGCTGGTAAGACATCAAAAACCACTGGGATTCAGGTTGGCAACAATTACCAAACACCCTTGAAACCAGACACGAGTCACAGGACCGACCCTCCAACATTTCTCTATACTTTCGCCGGGTAAAAGCGATTAATCACCAGCCCAAATCCTGCTCTTGCATTTGTATTCAGAGCGTAGCAAAACGGACAAAAGCAAGCACTGAAACGGCACAACAAAAGCATCGCAAATACAGGGAAAAAAAAACCCTTATCAGCCAGAATTTAACCGAAATTTCCTGCAAAGCTAATTGACTTTCTATCCAAAACAGAGTAAAGGAGAAAACTTTTGCGCGGTGAAAACTGATTCCGGGAAACCCAGAAACCCCAAATGAGAACTTTTGAAGGCTTTGCTACAAATCTAGAGAATAACCCAAAAAAATAAAGAAGAAAGCCCAAAATAATGTCTTTGCCGAAGATTGTTTTGATAATCGATTATTTTTGTCATAATTTGAAACCACTTCAATGATCTGAATCCAAATGAAACAAGCGATTCAGATAAAAACGAAGCCCAAAAGAGAAAACCAAATCAAATCTGCACTTCTCTTTATCTACCTGGAGATGGTCAAAACCCAACATAGCAAATTTTTTTAAGCAGAAGAAATCAAAAACAGAGTTGAAATGATAATTCAGACAAGGGTAAGTTATGACTAAACACGGCAGATCTCAAGAACCCAGTACAAACAATAAATCAGAAACTATGAACAAACAAAAATCTAACACTTCGAAGACAACCAATGACCTGAATTTGGATCTGTTTGTAGATTTTGGTTACACTAACAGACACAACACAAACAAAAAAAAAACAGAGAAACTTTGAGATAACTCAAAAAACAAAAGGAGAAAATTACAATGCAAGGGGAGAGAGAGAGAGGAGCAGAGAGACTTACAGATTGGATAATAAGAGGAAGGACTTGAATGGGAGTTTAGAGAAAACAAAAAAAGTAAAAAACTCGTACGTGTTCCTGTTTAAGCTGTTCGCGCTTCATAGTTATATATTATCAACTGCATCTCCCTCTCACACACACTCAAATTCCCAAACCCAAACACACACTCCGTTTTCCTTTTTTGGTATTAATCGTCTGGTCCTTGGGTTGCTCTCGTCTCTTTGATTTTGGGTCTGAAGAGCCAATCAACCAAATCTTTTTAGAGGTACCCTTTCTGTCTCTCTCTTTTATTTTTATAATCAAATAAAAACTTTTGATTAATAATTAATTAATAAGTTCATTTCCCTTAATTTTCTCTTTTATCGTTTTATTCTTGCGACGGTGTGACGGAGGAGGAGGAAGAGGAGGAGTTGGTGGTGGCGATGCGGTGGCGGGTGGTGACTGTGGGCCCTCTGGAAATTGAGCAAACTTTCTTAAGTGACCGGTTACCGGCCGCAACTGTATCACCACGTGGGTTGACTCTGAGGTGAAGAACCGAAACCGACCATTATCGTATTAATTACTCTATTAATCACTCCTCTCTCCTTTCTTTTTCCTTTTTTAGAACAAATAAAATACAAACGTACATTAATAAAACACAAACTTAAAGGTAATAAATCTACTCTAAGAAGGTAACGTATGAAACAACTCATTTAACCGTTAAGCCAAATGTTTTTGTATAAAATAAGGTAATGTATGGTAACATTTTAATTTTAATTGAAGTAAAAATTAAAGTCTAATTAAATTTAAACAGATAAATTTAATTAAAATATATACTAAATTATGAATTGTTCGGTATTATTTCTATTTTTTATTGTGATTTTTAAATCATTTGATTCTATTTCTATTTTTTATTTAGATTATTTATTTTGTTTTCTTTTTTCTTTTAAATAAAAACAAAATTTTGTTAATAATTACGTAATAGATAAAACTTAAATATAAATTATTTTAAATCAATTAAATTTATTTTAATATCTTATATACTATTTATTAATAAATTATCAATAAAATTATTTTATTATTAGAATAAATAATTTTATAATTAAATTTATGTGTAAATTTATGTTTATTTTAAATATATTTTAATAATTTAATCAAAATTTATTTGAAATTTATATATTTAGAAGATATTTTAAACTTAATTATATTTTTTAGTAATTATTGAATTGATGTTATTTTATTTTATTACAAAAATTATTTAATTAGTTAAATTAAATTATTAATTATTCTTATGATTAATTAATATATTAAATAATATCTATTTAATTAATAATAAATCATATTAAAACCCACTTTTATAATTTTTATAAATTTAAAAACTTGTAAGAAACCAAATCTAAAAATAAAAATAAGAAATTTGAAATAAGAAATTTTTTTTACTAAAAATAAAAAATAAATAGAAACAAAAAGGTACTTAGTTAATTCTAAAGATGTTGGCCGGATTCTTAATAATTCGTCTCAAATTAGAACGTGAGGCATCTAAATAAGTTCAGACACCGGTGACCGGTGACTCCGGCTAATGACCGTGTTGCCAAAGTGTAGAAGAGTAAAAGTCTGAAGTCCGAGCCCTCCCAATACGGCAACGTTCTCGGTGGTTTAAGTGCCTTTTGGACGGTAAATAAAATAAATCAATTGGTTTTCGTCTTATGGTGATTGGTGGGGTCTTTGCCTCTTTCGGGGTGCATTTAAGCATGTCTTTGACTGGTCAAATCACATATCATCCTTTGAGACCGTAATTATTTTGATCTTTTCTTTTGGATCGAAGTTCTATCTCTTCTAAGTTTTTGTTTTGTTCTCTGCGTCATTACTCATTCCAGAGGTTTTAATCATAATTTCTTGATTTTCTTTCATTCCCGTTCGATAATAAGGATACAGTAAAAAAATTCCGCTAAATGTTAAATTTAAGAGAAATTAAATATACACAGTCTTATTCTTAACTAATAGAAAAATTATTATTAGATCTTTCCAAATTTAAGAGAGGTTCGAGTATTCCTGAATTTTTACGAATCTTCTATATCAACGAGATTTTTAATTTATTATTAATGTGTAACAGAGTAAGATTTCAAAATAATAAAAGTTTAATTCTAAAAAGCTGGCTGAGATCAGACCATAATTTACCCCCTCATAATTCTGTTAGGTCAGAGTATAAGAACGCTTAGGATAGACGATTCCACCTTTTGAAATCAAAGACTTGTATGAACGATCGATTATAAAATAATTAAAATTAACCAATCAAACGAGCCATTTACACATTTTGCTCCGTTCAATTGTGATCCTAAAACTTTCAAAGAAGCTATAAAATACTCAAAAATGGTAAAAGGCCATCCATGGAATGCAACATCAATTATTCAATTAGGATTTGACTGACTAATCCCATTTGGTGTTAAGTGGATGTGTAAGACAAAGTTAGTTCATGGATTGGCCAATGGACATTCATCTCTTATCCTTAAAAAAAAAGTCTTTAGCAACAGATATACTGGTTGGTTAGCTGCAACATATTTTAATGTTTGAGTCACTTATTTTGATACTATATTTATTGAATATCAAAATCTCCTATTAGAGGATCAATTGAGGATCTGTTTCTCTCGTATTGTTTTGTAATCCGTATTGTTAGTTTCCATTAATAAAAAAAAGTCTTTCAATTGTTGCAATTAATATTAGACTTGTTAAATATAATGTTTAAAATCATGAAGAATTGTTGAAAACACGTGCTTATTTTCTTAATTGTTTTTTAATTGTTTTTTGTCAATAAAAGATTGTTTAAATGATTTTAATTTTTTGTTTTATTTTTACATAAAAGAATACATAATTTTAAGTGACTTTATTGAAGCTTTTTTTTTATATGTTTTTTATTGTCTTGATAGTTTTAAATATTTGAAGAAAAGTATTAAAACAACTTGATAAAAGTTGTTCCTTTGTGATCAGAAGGTTACAAATCTTTGTAAAAATACAAGAGTAAGACAACATAATTCCTACAAAGCAAAGAGCTTTGTGAATTGGGTATATTAACTTTTTTATTAATTTTAAATATTTATCCGTTAATGTTACCTTTATAAAAGTTTATTTTTCATTTTCTTATATTTTTAAGAGTAACAGCTCAAATAAAAATTTTAGTTTTTTATTTTTCTTATAATCTTTTATTTAACATATAATCACTCATTTTAAAATAAAATAATATGAAATTTTAAGATACAATAAATTGTATATAGTCTTCATTAATTATATATTTTGTGATATTCATTTAAATTTCCCTATCACTTATTTTTTCTTACTAGCATAGATTTTTTTAAAAAAAAGAGAATACTAAATATTAATGTGAGCAATAAAAAGAAAACGTCATTAGTATTATCTTATAAAGACAGGCGTAATTAAAGCATGAATAATGTGGATGTCATTAGATCAAACTCTAATGAAATAGACAAATGACTGGTTGCGCCTGCTCTTGCCTTGTACTTTGGTCTGGAGTTTACAATTAAGAAGATAAGGAGAGGACAAGAAATTTCTCAACCAACAAAATCACTCCCCAAAGAAAAAAGCTATCTGAGAATAAGATTGATTGATTCTGAAATGATCATTTGGACACATTCTTAGCCAATCACCGCCTGCACTACCATATCACGTCGCCCTTTCTTTCTCCTCACTCATCATCTTATATTTACTTGGACACAATTTCGTTATATTTATCAATCATTATAAAATATCAAATAGCTCTTATTTTAGTCAATTTTATTAATTAATATTTTTTATAACTCAAAATAAATAAATAATATTTTATTTAATAATATTTTTAATTCAATTTTAAAATCTTTTTCTTTAATTATATTTTCAATTCTTTAATTTTATTCAATATTTAACTTAATATTTGTTGAATTTTAAAAATCTTATCTTACTGTAACTCGATTTTTTAAAGATTGAAATTTATATATTTTTATTTTCAAACTTTTAATTTTGTTTGTCACTCAAATATGTTTTAGATTTTTAAACTCGTTTTTATCGTATACAATATTCTCAATTTTAAGAAAGTCTTTTTATTAGGTAAGAATAAGGCTGCGTATTATGATACATCTTTAAATTTTATGACTTACCAAAATTTTAACTGAGTATTGATGATGTTGACAATAATATTTAATCTTAACAAGAGCATATATTATTAATTTTTAAAGTTATTTAAAGAGTAAAAACAAAATTTTTATAATATATAATTTAGGAAATGTAAATATCATATGAATTTTAGTTTTGTAATTAAAATGAATAAACAATGACGATTTGACCCCTTCCGGCTGAGTGTGGTGTGGTCCCAACTCCCAACGCAGCTATCTTTGAAGCTTAGGCTTAGTCCGTTCCGTCTAAAACAATGACTCTCTTTTTTCCGAAACTGTCCTCAATAGCACGCTTGTAAGAAAAATTCAATATGGGTAATGAGGTAAAAAAGAAGTCGGCTACTGTCCAGCTGTGCAGGACGACCCATGTCAAAAGTTGATCAAGTTTAGGGATTAGCTAAGCCTATCCAGGCCTTGACGGTCGTAAAGGAGCGATCCCTATCCTCATTCCATCTCTATCGCGTCAAAATTAGGCCAAAATCAAACGAAGTGCACATTCAAAGCGCCATTCTGAAAATGATTTTCCTGGTCAGCCTAAGCCGGGAAGGGATCCTTTGTCCTCCTTCCCCTTACCCTATTCTGGCCTTCTCTCATCTGAGTCATTCATTTAAATGGGATGGTTGATTCAGATGAGAGGGGGTCAGAATAAGGCCAAGGGAAGGAGACAGAGGATCTGGGCTGGCCTAAGCCTACCACGAGCCATTTTTTTAAATTGTTGTTAATTTACGAACCTCAACACGCAAGTGAGTTGATAAAAGGCTCTTTTAATTTAAGTGAAGTCATAGGTTTAAACTGTCTTCATATATACAGTCATTGAAAACTTATAGTTAGAACTTTGCCTTTTGTAAAAGTCCAGCTTAAGTAGAGATTAGTCTGGATGTAAATAATTTAAAGGTGTTTGCATCGAAACCTTTTAAAATATTTTGTGAAAAACTAAAAAAAATTATTGTTAATTTCCGGACACAACGATGTTTAATTATATTTATATTTAAAAATAATCTCTCTATTGATTATAATTAAAATTATACATTATTAATTTTTTTAAAATTCTGTATATTAACGAAATTATTTTAAAAAAAAACCTTCTTGATCTAGCGCTGGTCGGCCATTCGAGGCATAACTATAGTAGTCATCTTAGGAACACCTTATGGATTATTGTTTTTTCATAAAACAGAAATTATGAGAATTTTATTCATGAACGTGTTCTTGTTCTTAGGTAGAAGCAATTTCGGAGGCTAGTGGTCCTTTTACGTCATCGTATAGGTAAGAGTCGTGCGGCGCACGTGATGCAAATGAGCATCGAAGTTGTAAAAGTACACAGAGCTACACGTGTCAGAAAAAGATATTTGGGTATATGTGTTACAAATATTCCACTTCTATCTCGTTTTATTTTATTCCATTAAAAAATTTATTTCTAAACGATATAAGTGTATCACGTTCCACCTCGTTTTATTAATTAACATCTAATAAATAGAATTTTAGTAGACATGTTTCATTCTGTTCTATCCTAAACAGTAAAAATAAGAAATCTCTGATTTAAAAATTTAAGATGGAGCGTAAACTAATAAATATATACTACCTAATATACCTTCGATAATTTTTTCGTAATATCAATTATTTCTCCTTACCCTAATAACAACCAATACATTTCTATATATTTATTTGTTTCTTTCATAATACCAATTATTTCTTCTTACCGTAATACCAATTATTTTTATATAAATAAATTCTTTTAAAATATAAATCACATAAAATAGAATAAAATAAAATTTATTAAATAATTAATAATAATATTTTATATAATTAATAACAAATGGTATATAATAAATAATAATTTTTATTTTTTTAAAATAGAAAATATATAATTAGATATGATTTATGTTTTAAAATCATAGCATTAAATTTTCTGTAACAACTATTTTAATACGAGGGATATAATAATCATTTATTATACATTACATTTCATTTTATTTATCTTCCGAAAAATATTTCACTACATTATGTTATGAATCATTCCATTTCTTTTAAACATCTTTTTACTATATTACATTTTATTATATTATAAATCGTTCCGTTTCATTAAATTTTATTTTATTCTATTAATAAACGTCAATTCACAAAATCCGAGAAAGAAAAAAAACAGAGAAACGGCCAAAGTACTAATATATATAGTATTTTAAGAAATTGAAAAAGTTGAATAATTTTAAAAGAAAAAGAGGGAGAAGAAGAGGGGCACACATGGGAGAATATCCGCCTGTGCCGGCTTTTGCTTCCACCGGATACGTAATATATATAATGTGATGGTAATGCTCATGGTCATGATGATGAAAAGAATGGCTAGAGTAGGCATTTTTATTTATTTTTTAAAAATGCTATTTAAGAAAATGACAAATTACATGCATGATGCACCATCCATGAATTAAATAGTTAACATTGAGTGCTATTAGTTCTTACCAAAAAAAGGGTCTGCAAAATGTAAAGTGGATGATAACAATGCCATATTCACGTACACGACGGAATCATAAATTTTATATAAGAGGATTTAAATATTAATTTTCTAAAATTTTGAAGGGTCCAATGCACCAATGACCCTTAAATAATTCCGTTTTTTTATATATTTTTATATATATATATTAAAAATATTTTTTTAAAAAGCCTTGGGAGGCCAATGCCCTATTGGGTCCCAATGTAGCTCCGTCAATGCATACACACCATCTTAATACTTACGCAGCGTTTGATTTCTGTCCTCGTTAGTAAAAAAAGAAAACGAGACAGAAAAATTCTGTTTTCATGATACGTTTGCTTGTTGTTTTTGAATTTTTGTCCACCGTCTTCGGTGGATAGGGACAAAGTTTTTTGTCCCTCCTAAACACCTTCTCGTCTGTAATTTTTGTTCTGTTATGTCTCAAAATCTTTGTTTCGTTCCGTCTCTAATTATCAAAGACAGCAATCATACGCGGGGTTAACAGACAAAGAGAGGCAAAAACGACAGCGAACACAAAAATAAGAGCCATAATAAAACAAACTTCAAAACCAAGCTAACTCCACCTTCCAAAGAGATTCCGGCGTGCAATAACCAACTATAATAATAATAATAATAATAATACCAATCTTCTTCCTTCCCTCAAGAACCGAGGTGAGGCTCCCCTCGACCAATCACTTTCCACCACTTGTTAGTCACTTATATAAAGACGTGTGATCATGTGAAGCATTATTGGACGTTGAGAAAGGTATTGAGCGAGTAATTGCAACTCTCTCCCCTTATCTCTATGTATAAAATTTGACTTGACTTGGTACAAATTGTATGTAGACGAAATGTATGGCTACATAAGGTATTTAGTGCAGTGTATAAAACAAAATTCTCAACGTAGGCTTGATAGAAAGAGCCATGATATTGCCTAACACGCAATCTAAGATAAACCCATTTGGTGGTTGTACATTTAACCTAAGGGAACATATCTTAACACAACTTTTTGTCATGAAAAAAAAGAAGAAATGATTAGTGATCAGTGACTAATACCGAAATGGGTCTATCTGTTTTGTTTTAACTAGATGTTAACTACTAATGTGGTGTAGTATGCTGTTTTAGAATGAAAATTTTGGTGAAGGATGGGGGCTACCATGTGACATGTATGGCTATTTACATGACATAGATCGCATGTGTTTGTTTAGGTTTTATCTGGCAAAGGGGCCATTTTCAGCATCCTAGAAGTGGGTCTCTCGTGCACCAAGTTTAACTACATGGAACAAATCAATGAATAATAATCTCTCTGACTTGTAAGCCAAAGAACAGAACAGAAAAAAAGGAAAGGGAAAGCTCCATTTGGAACTTAGCAATTCACTGCCAAATTTGTCGACATGATGCATTTGATTATCTCCTCATTATAAACCATCCAAATATTAAACGTGTCAGCCTCGATTTTGATCTCAACTTACCCTTCTAATGACCAACTGAGCTACCCATGCGGCCTTAAACGTGTCGGCCTCTCAATTACGCATCGCGTGCCTTACAAACCAATCATGCAAATATACGTACATGTGTAACACTAAACTCTTCTAAAATGGGATGCGTCTTAGACTCTTGGCGGAAAGGCAAGTCAATGATGAACACAAAAGGCCAAGAGCAAAGGTCATCAAAAGAGAGCCTTATCGGCAGTCCCATATTTCACAAGGAAAAAAAAGAACAATCGTTGTCTTCCAAGGAAAATTGTGTTAGGCAAACGTCACATTCTCAATCTCTTCATAAGAAAAATTATAATTGATATGTACAAAACTTAATCCCCTACTCGTAGTTGATTACAGTGTTTACTCCTTTACTTTACGTCTTATTCATACATGATAAAGAAGGGAACAAGAAATCCGTGAATTTCGCCTAACCAAAGCAAAGTCCACTTTGATAAGGGCATGGAAGAAAAAAGAGGACCCCATGAAATTTATGTCCTCATTTCAGCCACCTCTCCCACATTAATTTCAATTACTTACATACTAAAAGATATACACAAAACCTCATTTATATATACATGTATATGAAATAAAATTAAGCATCTTTGATTTTTTTAGCTTAGGCAAGTTCTTGCCTTGCTCTCTTTCGTTATTCCCTTACTTAGCTTTCACTTGTATAAAAGCCAAAGATTACATGCTTTGCTCCATGTTAATGACATGACTCGATGACGTTGATCTATCAAATTTTTTCTTTACGACACTTCAATTGGTGTCACAAAATTCCATATACTAATATGTTATTGAAGGGTGAGATATGACTTATAAGAAAAAGCAACCAGTGTTGGAATTTTAGAATGAAAAAGGAGATGAATGGGATCGGATAAGATAAAGATTAAACAAACGTAACACACTCTCATATTTTTATTATTTAAAATGGTTGTCTTATATAGACAAAATACAAACAACTAAAATAGATTTTTAAACCACCAAATCTTGCTTATAAGATAAGTTTAAAGATAATCTAAGACTTATTCTAAGATAATCTAAGACCTATTCTAAAGGAATTTAAACAACTTTAAATTTTGAATTAATTCTCAACATTTCCTCTTAATTCAAATTTTCTGGATGGAGCACATCTCTCCTAATCTTTAGAATATTATGTGAAGCACTTCTCTTCACCAAATTTCCGTTGATGCCCTTTTCATCAACCTGCAATGATTATGTGAAGCACTTCTCTTCACCAATTTCTCAATTTGTTAATGCACATTATCATCAACTTATAGATATTGAAGCACATCTCTCCATGTTTCTTATTTGTGAAGCACTTCTCTCCACTGTATGATGCTTTTCTCATCATCTTTTCATTGCTGAGCACTTATCTCAACTAATTCAAAAAAAAAGGTTTCTTCTTCAGCCACTTCAACCTTCGCTAGATAGGCTCCTTTTACCATCTTTTCATTTTCTTGATTTCTTATTGCCCTTCTTTTCTCTTGAACTTACAAAACATTAATCACTCATAGGTTTCTCAAGGATCTAATGCTCTGATATCATTCCCAACATTCTCTCTTAATTCAAATTTTTTGGATGGAGCACATCTCTCCTAATCTTCAAAATATTGTGGTGAAGCGGTCACTTAACAACCAGCTAGACTTATTTTGTAGTCCATTACAGATTAATCATTCACTTCTATCAATTATGGCGTGTTCATATAATTGGAAGAGGTAGAATATTTTAGATGTATATCAAAAGCAGAAAGGCATAGAACAAAAGAAGAAAAGGGGAATTAAGAATCTTTTAGGTTTTGTATCACCATTTTGTATTTGGTCGGAGTCCTATTCTTTGGGGGGGTGAATTGTATTCTTCCTTATTGGGAATATTGCCATGTTCATCTCTGCAATTTGTCAACCAAATTCTACTGATTTTATTAAAGCTTTCGGACACGTGGAGACATCTCAAGCATATAGGCTTAATTGGTCTAGCTGTGAGTGGCCAACCTTTAATTTTTCTTCCTTCCAGATTTGATGTGTCACTGAAACCATTATTAGATTGGATTCCGAGAAAAAACATTCATCATAATCAGAGAGGAGAGAGAGAGAGAGAGAGTACAGGTCTATTATCAATATCAACCTGAAACTGGCCTTCGAGGTCTTTAGTTGATGGTCATGATTCTGCACTTCCATGACAGCTCATGTTGCTGCAACTAATTCCATAGTTATATCATATTAAATTTTCTCGCCATCCCATTCCCATCCTCAAGCTAAGCCTTAACTTTCTCAAACCACACGGCTTGTTTGTTATAACATTTTCCTCACCGTACACACAAGCTCTATTTCCTTGTGTAGCATGTCTTATGCAAAAAGAAGTTCCTGGTGGTTGGTAATGTTGCCAATCATGTTGGATTTCTATATATTTAACTTTCTGTTTGTTTCTCTTATTTATCAAAATGTTTCTGTGACGCTGCAACCATCCTAACCCTGTCCAACTTGCTTCAACTGCATGACGAGAATCATATTTCTTTGCAAAACCAGACAATAAGATACTAGGAACAGTATGTAGAAACTTGCGTTTGTTACAGTGTTAGGTAACTGTTTTATATAAAGCAAACATGTCGATAATACTGTTCTAAACTTCTAATGATGTGTGTTAAGAATGTGTGAAGTGGGAAAAGCAGATATTATAGGCTTTTAAGTACGGTAATAATTGTGCGCCGTAAGTTTTCTGCCTTGGTGGGTGATTTGTTCACACGTAAAAAATGACAAGGCTTGTCAAAATAAAAGACAGCGTGAGTGTTTATAATCCAAGGTCTTAAGTCAATTTGATTAGATAGGTTAAAGGTCCTTTAGTCCATTGACATGTTCGAATAACTCTCTTTTTCTAAACCAATGTGCCCCTTGTTCTTGTCATCATTTGCTGTAGATAATAAGAAATTTTGCCTCTAACTAAACCACCTTTCTTTGTAAATTTCCATCTATAATCATTACAGGCCATTCACAGGTTTTCTGTCTGATAGTACACCATGTCTGTCCAACTTAAGAATACATGTTGATCGACCAAGAACTTGAGAATTCGCAATAGAACTGTTAGGCATCGCCATAAATATGGAAGATATGAATGTGTAGACACATCTCTTTTTTGCATGATTAGACCTCGAGCTAGAGGAAGAGAACTAAGAATCAGGTTCAGGTTTAGGTTCAGTTCACTTCAAGTTCCTCTTCATGTTATGAAATGACCAGCAAGAGATACGGGGGTGAAAGTTGACACCCTGTTGTGCAAGAAGACAAGAGGCGTTCCATTTCATTGGAATAATATATACTAACATAACTTCCATCATCTTGGTCTCAAATCTTTAATTGTGCAGGGTTTATTAGATGTCTCTTCCAAAGGATTAATTGAGTAGCAAAGTGCTGTAATTCATGGAGCTAACAAGTTTTGGTGTGAGAGAATCTGAACGCACTTGAAAAGTGACAATGGAGTCATACGTGTAAAGGATATGAAAATGGAGAAGAGGCCCTGCTTTGGGGCTGGAATTTAGACACGCACTTGTGCTTTGGATTTGGAGGAATTATGTTGTTGAGGGCTAGGTTTTGAATAGCTAAATTGAGAATATTGTCCTTAGGTCTACTTTGGTATAGGATTCATGAAACGATAGATAGGTATGGATGTCTAATTATTAAGGTACATGCACCCGATTCTTGCTAAGCTTGTCTTGCCAAATCAACTTTGTATAAGAATTTTAAAATTTAATATCACAAAATCGGCTGGAAAGTTATAAAAAGTTTAAAGATTAATTAAAAAAAGACTATTAAATAAAAATTAATCAGTTTATTTTAGTTTATAAATTTATTAGTTTATAAAAATTGACAGATTAATTAATAAATTGATTTATTTTTAACAACAAAAATTATTAAACTAAATCAAACTGAAAAATTATTGAATTTTAAAGCCATGATTACAACCATCCCATCGTGGGAACAATGAATTTTCATATATGTGAATGCCCAAGTCCAAACGTGTTCAATCACACAACAAGCATTTCTAACTAAAAAGTTTGAATTTTAAGTGCAAAGTGTGTCATCTTTCTAATTCATTGACAAGCAAACCCTAAATGTTGAGGTAGATTTCAGTTTTATTAATTTTAGAGAATAGTGACAAATTAGTAGGGATAGCAACGGGGCGGGTATGGGGTGGGTATGCCATCCCCCATATCCGCCCCCATCCCCTTCAGGGATTTTTTTGGCACCTCTATATCTGTACCTGTTGGAGGTTTGACCCCCATCGAGTACCCGTTTACCCGCTTCTTTTTTTTAAAGATAAGCTTATTTAATATGAATGAACTATTTGTTTTTCTTTTAAATTTTCATGCTACATTCATACATACATACATACTGAATTTAACATAAAAGAAACGAGTAAACAGAGATTATAAACGGGTAAACGGGTATGAGGGTGGTATCCCCATACTCGCCCCGATATCTGACGGGTATTTTTGTTAACCCCCCATACCCGTCTCACGGGTAAAAATTTGCTCCCCATACCCACCCCCGTTCGAGTAATTTTATCGGGTACCCATCAGGTTCGGGTACAATTGCCATCCCTACAAATTAGTTGACAAAATCTCCAAACCCTTCTTGTATTAGAAGTTGTAGATTCAAATTTATTAAATTTTCAAGCCACTATCAATTAGAGGTTTTAATTAGTTATCAATAATTAAAATTGAGTAATTCGTTTTTTAATTACTAAAATTTTAAATATATGTTCGTTTGTAAATTATTACGTGAATCAATATTTTATTTATAATATACTTGAAAAAAATAAAGATTAGGAAATACCCATTATCAAAAGAAGGCAAAGAAAAAGATAAAAGTGATCTTGTAGTCAATATTTTAAAAATTAGGTCGGAAATTAAACTAGTATAACAAGACGTTTAAGGTTTAATTGGTATTAGAACGCTATAAAACTGAAGGTTTAATTGGTATTAGAATGTTATAAAATTGATTAAAGATTAAATAAAAATAAGTATTGAAATATAAAAATTGACTGATTAATTAATAAATTGATAATTTTTAATAATAAAAATTATTAAAATAAGTTAAACCTAAAATTTAAAAATCGAAATAAGAATTTCGAAATTCTAATAAATTAATGGGCTAGAGGATGCAATTTATCCACGTAAAAACGAAACAAATCGTCAAAAATACTATAGATAATGTTTGGGCCTCCGAAAAAGTAAGAGTTAAGTTCAGTCCATTGGGTGTTGACCAAGCCTAGTCCAGTTTCGAAAGAGAGCATTTTGATTCTCCGGGACGTTGATCGAAGCCATAATATTTTAAGAAGTTAATGTTTCTTGCTTCATATATGAATATGATGCTAAGAGCTGATCGTTGACGCTGCTAGTTTGTCGAAGATGCGGATGGCATTGTTGGGTTGGTTGTTAATGGCGTTTGCTCGTACTGTTGTTGTTGGTTCTTCGCCTCACGATCCTGAGCTCGGCTCTGCTCGTGTTGTCTTCCAGGTTTGATTCTCTTCAACAACTATTTTCTTCTGCTTGCAAAATTGGTTCTTTTTGTTTTTGTTTTTGGTACGGAAATGTTGATTTTCTTTTTCCTTCAGACGAATTATGGTGACATTGAGTTTGGGTTCTTTCCTTCTGTGGCACCCAAAACCGTGGAACATATCTACAAGCTGGTTCGGCTTGGATGCTATAACACCAATCATTTCTTTCGGGTATTTCTTGTACTAGGATCTCATTTGAATATATGGTTGTTGTTCTTTGATGGGTTTTTTCTAGTTGGTATGAATTGTGGTTTTAGGTGGGATTTGATGTTTGTTTCAGGTGGATAAGGGTTTTGTTGCCCAAGTGGCGGACGTGGTCGGTGGACGATCGGCTCCGATGAACGAAGAGCAAAGAAAGGAAGCTGTAAAGACTGTGGTTGGTGAATTCAGTCATGTGAAACATGTTAGAGGGATTCTTTCCATGGGAAGGTGTTTACCTTCCCTTAACTCACTTTTCGGATTTCTTTGTCTTTGAGTGTGTTTGCTGGTATTGTACATGAATTCCTAAATCTTGCTATTGTTTTAGCGTCTTAAGCTTCTTGCTAGCAAGGATTTGTTTTTGGTTGTTTATGATCAAGTATAGGGGAATCCTACTCATAGACTAGGCTAAGTCCATAAGTGTAACAAACATATTGCATGTGCTTCAAGTGAGGTAAAACAACTGCTGTGAAAAATGTTGAAGCTGCAACAGTGTGAAACATACTTGGGGTATGATACGGAGTGTAGATATTCAGGTGACATTGATGGGTGATAAGGAAATGTGGGTGGTTTTAAGCATCTAGCTGCACGGACTGGTTCAAATACTTCTTGAGGCGCAAGATTATACAAAGACTCAGATGGGAACTGGACGAAGGGAATGAATTTGCCCATTTATTTTCTAAAGCTTTGCACTAAAATATAATTATTATACAGTTCTCTCATTGAGCCCGATTTGTTGTGTTGATGGTATGTCTTCTTTGATATAGATTTGAGGATCCAAACAGTGCGCAATCTTCATTCTCAATACTTCTAGGGAATGCCCCACATCTTGATGGCAAGGTAGTGTAAGGGCCACATTTTTTAGGATAAATTTTGGAATCTCAATCTGACAATGAACAGGTTCTCTCCAGTATGCAATATTTGGCAGAGTTACTAAAGGTGATGACACATTGTCTAAACTTGAGCAACTTCCTACTCGTCAGGAGGGAATATTTGTAATGGTACAGTTCTGATTCACTTTTAAAATACTGTTGTTGGTAATGATATGGAATGTGGATATCTGGCGATAGGATTTTACCTCTCAAATGAACTGAGGCATGAAAATTGCACGAAATAACTTTCTGTGATCCAAACAGATCCACATATATTGCAAGTTGTCACGTCATATAGACAAATTTTTTAGCAAATTTTTTCGTAGGTCTTAAATTATTAATACAAGTTGTTGTTGGTAGTCTTTACTAGTTGAAGTTGTATCAGGAAGTTAATTGCAGTTACAAATGTTGGTTATTTTTCATGTCTAGGAAGCATCATTTGTATAGTCGTTGTCTGGCAGAGATGAGCTAATAATCCTCACTTTTCTTGTTTCAGCCCACTGAGCGCATCACAATCTTTTCATCATATTATTATGGTATGTTTCAATTGAATTAACTTTATTTTGGTGAGTTGATCATTGTTGATATTAAAATCAATTTTGTTTTGCATTACTTTGTGATGTAACTTGAACACGGTTTAAAAATTTAATCGCAAGGTAGACCCTAGTTGGAAAATAGGTCTTGCATTCATGACTATCAAGTTATGCAACTTCTATTCCAAATCTGATAATGGTAGCTTTGCTGAACCCAGAACTTGTTTAGGTAGCTGAGACTAATTTTAGGAGAATTTGAGGTATAACTACGGATCGCTTTACCCTTGAACTCACACGGCTACTCAAGACTGGCTGATGCTATTTATCTCTGGGTCTTTTATGTGTTCTGTAAAATGCAGTTAGACTAGATAACCAAGCTATTGAGTTGATATTGATATAAACTATTTTGATACTTTGCATGCCACAAGTGTTGGCAGCATCACTAATGGATGAGTGAATTGTACGAACCAATTGGTTCAGATAATTTCTTGGTTAAAACATTATCCATGTTGTCCAAGGACTCTATCCTTGATTTGTTTGCATGACAAATAAAAAATATGAAAGCAAATGATCAGAGAGATTGAAATCGAGTGAGAAGAAAAACCTGTAGGAATGAAATGAAGAACAGAGAAATGTGAACTTTGTAATTGTCTTGGATTCTTACCTTCATAATGACGAGTAAAAGTAGATCAAAATGATAAACAGACCTCTTCAGAACATTTTTTGTTTCATCCAAAATGGACTGAGGTTTGGTTCATCAAATGAGTTGCTACTCCGAAATTTTGAAGTTTAAGAGGAGATCAACTAACTAATCACCATGCCATTGAGAAATGGAATAGATAATACTGTTAAAGTTCCCTCCTCCCTACACACCCCGTCATATTCCTTTCATACCTGTAATTAGTTTTCTTGATCCACTTTTTCATGTTAATTAATGCAATAAGCTTTCTTTACACAAAACTCAAACTGTCTTTTAGATACTGAGATGGAGAGGTGTGAAGAGGAGAGATCATTATTGAAAAGAAGATTGGTTGCATCTGCTGTTGAAATTGAAAAACAGGTACTTTAATTCTTTATTGATCTTAGAGTGAAATAGGCTCTACTAAGAAAATTATGGTTCAACACTGGTTCAATTTACAGAGGATGAAGTGCTTACCCTGATTTGGTTGGAAAAACCGGCCAAGAAAGGAATTCTACCTGTGCTATTTCTTTGGAAACATGGAACTGTAGGGAATCGTGAGCTGGGCAGATATCAGCAACTAAACGGGATCTCATCATTTCATTACGTTAAGGTTGATGTGCCAACGTAAATATTGACTTGTATAATGTTCTGTCCTGAATGCTAAAAATTTTATCATGTACACAGGATGAATCTGTGCTTCCAGGCACTGGACTCGTGTAATTTTGACTTGTTCAATACACTCAATGCCCTGAATTTCAACATGAACAAGTGATTAATTTTCCCTGCTCTGTTCCACCTGATGCATGATAATGGTAGGAAGAGTAACTTTTAGTAATAGCCATTTTACGTTTTGAACGAAATGGAGAAGAATGAGTTACGACTGGAAGTCTGGAACAGGGTCAGGTGAGGCGCATGCTATTCGGGAGAACCAGAATCAGACCAAATCCAAAATAGTAGGGGAGGGAATAACAATTGGTTGAAGCAAATGTAAGGATGGCAATGAGCCGAGGCGCCTGTGACCTGAGGCCAGGTTGAAATTTTTTTATGTCGACTCAAGTTGAGGTCTGATTGATGTATTTCACCGAGCTTAAAGTCTGATCAAATTGCAGTAATAACCAAATGAACATAGATGCACCGCTACGTAAACCATGATTCATTGTCTGTTGCAACTAAATCTAATTTTAGCATCCACTAGTGTTCACTTGTATTCTCAACTTTCCCAAAGGATACAGTACCAGGATAAGAACGACAACATAGCACCATAAAATAGATATCAGGATAATTACGAAAACAATTAGAATTTTCATGAATCAAAACAAGTAATTTAACACAAGTATACCTCTGGAATTAAAAATAAAAATAACCAGCCCCATGCTTGATTGAAGAATGCTTTGTATCCAAATCAACATCCACAAAATCGTAAGTTATTATAAGGAATTAATCACCTAAGGGCTGTCAACAGACAAATTATACATATATTAAAAAGAAAAGATGAACCCACGAGGGTTATGGTAAAGCGACATAGGCTCCTCCATCCTTAACCAAGGTCTCGAGTTAAGTATATTGATAAATGCTCCAATATACTTAATTGCTAACTCTAGTATCTTGAATGTAGAATTTTGTCTTGCAGGACAAGCGGAAGAAAAAAAAAACTTCTTAGTGCATGAAATGTATAGTTATTTTAAAGTTTTTTCAAAATTTTCAACCAGTTTATGCTATCTCACATTGTTCTACCTCTTCTTTGATTATCTAATAAGCCATCCTTCACTACCAAATTTAGTATATATGCAAAATAACGTATATGGAAGAATTAGCAAGCACCCAACTTGTAACTTAGCCTTGACTTTATCGACCATGGCATCATTTTGTAGTATAATTATCCAACATTATGGTTGAGAGTCTTGTGTTGATGTTCCAGTCCATCAGATAATCGATTAATACAATTGTTAACCTCTTACTTATATGTGGTGTTGGAACATAAATAAATCTTTCATTTTAAAATATAATTAAATATCAATTATAACATAATCAAATGATAAATGATAACCAAGTTAAAGAATATTATTTACCTCAAGATTCGGCCATATGAATTCCAATTGTTTTTAATGTAATGCGGTGTCATTTTCATAGAATATTTCTTTTGTAACCTATCCATGATTAACTTACAACATCTTTAATGTGAAATTATTCAATTCTTTATAAATCTTGAAGATGTCTTTCTTGATGTTATTACTAGTTGGTATCCTAAAAATGAACTAAAGTGAGGTAGCAAATATCTTAAAATCTTGATTATCAATAGTCGATAATGGATAAACATTCTTATTGATCATCTTAATAAGAAAATATTTTCATCTCTCACGATCATAAGCCACAGTAGCCATTTCATTTCTTAGATTAAAGGTCAAAAAAGTTTGATGAATCATTTATCAGTAAAAGCATAAAAGGTTTAACTTTCTACCAATTACAAGAAACAACGAAATCAAAAGTCTATTTTGATGCTTTGCTACTTCACGACGTGACAACTACTTCGCCAAGGCTGAGTTAGCTGGCTAGTGATTGAAACGCATCACTGGATAGTAGTGCCTATCTATGAATATTGACAAGATAATGTTGTTTTGTTTTATACGAGAAACTCAGGTTTCAAGTCGGGTTGGATAGTAGTGCGATTCCAATTCACTTAATTATACTAAATTTGTTTTCGTGCTTATATAAATGATTGATCTTTGGAGTTGGGGCCCCATGCCAATAATCACATGTATGATCCGGTGGTGTTAGCTGTCCTTTGCAGACAAGAATTGTAACTACTTTTTCATTAACTGTTTAGTTGTCTGCAACATAATATTAGCACAATCAGAACACAGGCTTCCAAATTTCAAAACTTTAGGACATAACATGTGCTTTCTCTTTGTGTTTCCTTGGTGAATTCTTCAAGGAACTCCATCTGAAGTCGGGAATAGCAATATCATTCTTAAAGGCCGTTTCGTCTTTATTTTTCAGAATGTATTTGTATGACAGACAGCAGCTGTCGGGATACGACCACCTTGGAGCCGCCTAGTTGAACTAGCATACATCGTTATACAGGAAATTTAGAGGCCACAAGTTTATTGTCTTGTTAGGAGGACTAAAACGAGAGCTATGATCACATGGTCAATAGCATTTACTTGCAGAATTGTTTGGGAATGGAACTGAATGGGACTTCACATACAACTAAAGGAAGTCACATCATAAGATTGTCGAGCACGAACCTGCCTTTTAGGCTGTTTTGGTAGTAGGA
This sequence comes from Erythroxylum tenue, assembly GCA_027568955.1. Classification (NCBI taxonomy): domain Eukaryota; kingdom Viridiplantae; phylum Streptophyta; class Magnoliopsida; order Malpighiales; family Erythroxylaceae; genus Erythroxylum; species Erythroxylum tenue. The sequence goes on from JAOSBM010000001.1 coordinate 2,409,558, forward strand.
TGCACCAATCCCTCTAAAACCTCCAACTTGCCTCAGCTGAACGCAGGGGAGCACATCACATGGTTACTGTTGGCCTAAAAAGGTGTTTCAGAGAGTTTCTATAAGGTTAATATCTGCGGGTCCACAACGAAGCATATAAAAGATAATGGCGGTAACACAACAAAACACAAAAACGTAAGTAGTGTCCACATGAAATATTTTGGTGAGTTTATTAGTGTCCACAAGAGTGTTAGGTTAGTTTACACAGAAGAGAGAATGTACGTACTTTTAGTGTTCATAACAAAGTCCAACGTTTTTTTCCATGATGCTAGGGAGATATTGTCCAAGAAAAACGAGGTAATTGCTTATATTATCAAGGTACAGTTGGTAGAAACCAAAATCTAGTTTGTTTAAGTAACCTACTGATCGTATGCATGCTCTAGTCTAAATTACCAAGTACGGTATGCCAATAGGTGACTAACATTCCATCAAAATCGATGTAGAAGTAGAACACAAGGAAAAAAAGAGGAAACGGTAGATAGAATGTCTTAATGACTTGCACTTAGTATTAAATTATCATAAAAATTGAGAAATTAAATAATCAGAGTTGAAACTAATATAAGAACACATGAAAATGAGAGGAAAAAACAAGAAGTAATACACAAGGAGATCGAGAGTTATGGGAGAAAAGGAGAGATAGACACATTACTCTATGTTATAAATGATTACAAAACGATAATTTATGTGGTCATATAGATGAACCGTCTAAATAGTCTTTACATATCGATGATAAATTTGATAAGGAAGCTAGGTTAACTAAGACAATGGACTGCCGACACATGCAATGGACTGACCTAAATGGATCCACTCTAATGGATCAACTCTAATGAAGATGGATTGAACTGATGGGCTATACCCAGCACACACACAAACTCAGAATGGACCCAATAACCTTTTGTCCCTTTGTAAATAGCTCCAGAATATTCCTCTGTAATAG
>JAOSBM010000001.1:2433081-2461637 GCA_027568955.1 Erythroxylum tenue
CTATTGTACTCTGTAATATATAGAAGAATCAAAACAAAAAATAGATATATACAATAAAAAACAATTCGCTGAATACCATGTTTCAACAGTTAGTGAATTCATAATTATAATTAAATAAGAGAGTTATTTTATTATTTAAGCATTTGGTGACAATTTTTTCAAAGCCTTACCCTTTGCGGCAAAAATATTAAATCGTCGCAAAAAGTTAAGCCTTTTGTAATGATTTCGATAAATCATCGCCAAAGGCTTGCCATTTGGTTACGATGTTAGTGAATCTTCGCCAAAGACTTGTCATTTAATGACGATTTTACAAAAATGTTGCGAAAGGGTAAATTATTGACGACAACTTTAAAAATTGTCGTCAAAAGGTAATTTTTAGCTGCAATTTTGAAATGGTCGCAAAAAAAAAAAAAAACATAGCTAGAGGTACTTGTTGTAGTGAATGTCAAACAACAACACAATCAACTTCGATGAAACTTTCTTGTCCTTAAGTTAGCCTTCGTGTGAACTTCTCTATGTCTAGTTAAATATACCGATCTATTAAATATTTCAATCATCATTATTGTACCGCATCATGTGTTCTAACAGTAGTAATTGCAGGATTCAACACGCAAGTGATAGAATGGTTAGGTTTTTCACATGGAAAGCCAACAATCAGCTGTTCTATGAAAATGGGTGAATTAACAATTTCCTCGTGCGCATGTGGGATGTCGATGAACTTAGTAGGAAACATGCATGAACAAGCTAGACAAACGACGTTAAAGCATGAGCTACCATTGAAATAATGCGAGTAATTATCTGCCTGATGGGTGAGATCAAACTAAAACCTGCAATTTTCTACCTTAAAATATTTTTATTAACAAAGATAAAACTAAAATTATACTTTTATGTAAAACATACTTTTCAATGATTAATTATTCTTTTGATTTAATGTAACTACTTAGAGTTATTAAGTGAAGTTATGGCCACATCTCTTAATTATGATGTATAAAAGTTTGATTTTTAATTATGCTATTCATGAATTAAAAATAATAACTATGATATTGATCTATATTGATATAGTTTAATATAGTGCTTTTTAAAATATGATTTATGTTTATCTTTCAAGAGAAAAAGTTAGGAAACAACTATTTTTCAAACATCAAATTTGCCCGTTCCACTATATGCGTGTAAAACGTTATATCTAACAAAAAAGTATATTAATTTGTCCAGTGCGTTCCTAATACCAAACATTCTCTTTAATGAAGCCAAGGTCTTGAATTGGTCCTCAATATGGACTAAATAAGGAAAGAGGTCTTTCCGACTTAGTTGCCATCAATCGTGGATTGATCAACAACATTCTTCAAGGTTGTTGAAATTAGTTTCGAGTTCCATAAGGTAATGTCGTGCTTCACAGATCACGTTTTCCTTGAACATCATTCTAAAAGCAGAAACAGATCACTAGAAATAAGTGAACATAGCAGCTAATATTGACAAGATACAGCTCTTATTTACACAAGAACATAACCAACTCGTGCTTCTCATTATGTATATCCTATGAAATAGAAATCTCAACCCAAAAAACAAAAGAAAGTCTACTTTGTTAATTGTTCTGTCCAAGTGTAGCTCATTCAGATTGTTAAAAGAAAGCTGTTGAAAGAGCTATTTGACAAACTTAACCTCTGTTTGGTTAGGCTTATACCAGTAAAAATTTTATCAGTAGAGTTTTTTTCTGTAGATCTTTTCTGAGAAGAACTTTTCTAAAAAGTCATATTTGTTTTGTTGTCATTTAAAAAAGAACTTTTTTGAAAGAGCTTCTTGACAACACAAAATAAAAAGCACTTTTAATTTTAATTATATTTTATTTTATAATAAAATTTATTTAAAATATAAATATTATTTAAAATATAACAATGTATTAATTATTATATAATGTTAAACCATATGAAACATAAATGAAAATATATCTAACCAAATCTTTTACATGGATTATAACATAAGTAAAACTAATATCAAAAATAAATATTAAAACATATAAAAAAATCAAATCATATTATATAAATCTTAAATAATTATTCAAGTTGAATAAATAATTAAGTACATAACAACTGCGCAAGAGATTAGAGAAGATGAGTCTGCAAGATAAACGTAAAGATGAGTTTGTGGGTATTGTGATAATTATGTGTAAAATATAAGGGCAAAAGAGACTAAAAATAGACTAATTAATTGATTTGAAAAATTTACCCAAAAAAACTATTTAAGAGTTTTTTTAAAAGCTTCAAATTTGAGCTTCTTTTAAAAAGCTATATTTTAACTATCAAAAAAATTATATCTATTAAAAAAGTATTTTTTATTTTATAATCAAACATCTATTTTTTTTAAAAGACTTTTACGGCGGAGAAAAGTTGATCGAACTCCCAAAAGTCTATCCAACGAGTCACTTAGTTATGATGGAACAAATGTTATTTGAATAGTTACGATGGAGCAAATGTTGCTTGAGCCCTCTACGTTGCTCCAGGGCTCAATTTCCAGGCTAACAGACCGACTTGTGCCTGGGATATCGCCGGAAAATTTTCAGAATTCCCATAACCATGTGAACTGACAAATTAAATAGGTTATCGTTTGCATTTTGAGTGTCCAAGTAATCATAATTAGCAACATTCACTTAGAAAAAAACATCCAGATTTTAGTCGTGTCAAGACTTGAAGATGTCTCTGTCAGAAAGATGACAGGTGGATGAATAACCATGAACTGTTGTGTCTCTAGGTTTAGGTGCTATTTTTAACCCCAAGCTCAACAAGTCAAAGAGGAGTCACTGATTGAGGATTCAAAATCTGTAAAGATGGCTAAGATTACTGGACGACTCGTGCCCATTACTGGACGACTCGTGCCCTCGCATGTCGTGACCTGAATATTGTACAAGAGCACGGGGTTTTTTATCCGACTGGTCAACAATGTCGTCCAACCTCCTGAAAACTCTAGCTGCTAGAAAACGTTGCATGTACTAGCTATATATGTAAGGATTTACTGCTTTTGGTTTTCGAAGTTTGGTGTGTATTCTAAAAGGTTGACTTTAAAAGGTATTATGAATAAGTGGAAAGTTTTTCGAATTTGATGAAAATATTCTTTTAGTTTTACGAAGAAATTTAATTATGGTTTTATTTATATTCAATATCCCCAGAGTCTAGTATTAAATATGAGATTAGTTACACGTTTATGTAGAGAATGACATGCAAATACTGAATTTACTTCTATATATCTTTGTAAGTTTTTATTAAGAATAAGAACCAACATCTATTTGATGCAATTACTTTTTTTTTTTGGGTCTTAAATCAGGGTATCTACCGTAGACCTAATAACTAATCCCCTCGCTAGTTTGTAGACATCTTAAAGGATGAGACAGTTGGTCCAAGAATTTAAAGCTACTCTATATATATCTAAAGTCAAGAATCGAACTCCTGAACTTTAGTTAAGGTTATATGTAATTACTATCAGGGGATAGTAACACTTGTATATAACATGCTATATGAATGCATTTGGTAAGCGTACATATAAAATTGTAAGAGGGAGATAGGGTTATAATTCAAATGACAAGAAGTAATAAGATAACGTGGCCTTGCGTGCCGAGACTGACACAGATTGGCCCGGGACGTTGTCTAATAACCAAGCAGATTTCCCTCAACCCACTTGAACACTAACCCCAGTTTGGGGACACACAGAGAAAGGGCTGTATGGCGTATCTCCATAACATGATTCTTATCCTTCTTTCTCTTTCTATTTTTGCCTCTTCAAAACCCTATTTAATAACAAGCGGTATGGCTAGCCCACTGCTTTCTCCCATGCACTTGTCTTCTTCGTCGCCAACACCATTTCCTAGTCTCCCTCTCCTTATTTCTCTCTTTTATATCATCACTCCAATATTTTCTCCGGCTAATTCCTCGTGGCAGGCTTGTCGTTTTGTCCATAACCTTGTCTCTTAACATTTCTTTTAAATCTCAAGACCTCGTTAGGGTCACTTACTCCTCCTCCATAACCCTTCTTCAATGTCATTCCTAACTCATCTTTTGTTTCTCTGACAACCCACTTCCTCATTCTGTTTCCCAAGGACTGTAGCTTGCTTAGCTAACACTTCAATTCCCCTCCATAACTTCAGTTAACAGCTTACACTTTCTTTTTAATATAGTCTTCCAACAATGTCTAGCAGACGATCTCGTTCAAGGCAGTCATCAGGAGTTTCGAGGATTACTGATGAACAGATCAACGATCTCGTCTCCAAGTTGCAACAACTTATTCCTGAGATTCGCAATAGGCGCTCTGACAAGGTACATAGTTCGGTCATTTTCCCTCCTCTCTCTGCATGGATTAAAAACTTGTGTGGCCTTTATTCAATTTAGTAGATAAAGTCTTATAATCCCACAGCCACATTTATTTTCTCGTGTCGCATTTAGCCACTACAACTTGATGTGTGGGACTCCATGGTTCCCTAGCTATTAAGTCTTCCTCGTATACACACACACACACACACAGAGTTGTGACTTGTGATGCATACACTTTATGTAAGCCTGCTAATTAGTTTAGCTAAACCTCGAGTGTAAGTCACTAATGTTCTTTGACTTGCTTATATTCAACAGGTTTCAGCTTCCAACGTGCTGGAGGAGACTTGCAACTATATTAGAAGCTTACACAGGGAAGTGGATGATCTTAGCGACCGTTTATCTGAACTTCTGGCTTCAACAGACTCGAACAGTGCTCAAGCCGCCATAATTCGGAGTTTACTTATGTAATATGGATTATCTTATTGCACACCATTTCAAGCATGTATTAGGGTTTGGCCACTAGGCCAGGAAAAAGGGTTTAACATGGTTTCTACCAGTGTCTTTGATACCCTTGCTGGTTGCCACTTGTTGCAATTACTATCAAATGTAATAAGAGAACGAGTACTTGTCATCAATTAATTTCATGTATTTTTCCATGTTTAAAGTCATCTTACTTATAAAATTTGAAAATGATAATTCATGTGTTAAACCCTTAATTAATGAAGTAACAAATTATTAATTTACAAAAAATGTTTTAATTAACTAAAAATTATTGTACTTTACTAATCTAATCAATTAAATATGAATTTAATTTAATAAATACAATATATTAAATCAACTTAGAAAATAAATTAATTTTAATTGCATTTATTCCTTTAATTGATACGTTGTGGACTTCTATATTTTTTTTGGTAAAGTTGAAATAAAAGAATAAGTGATCATGAGTTTCCATCTCCTTCTTGCATAATATGCACCAATTTGGAAAGTATAGGTACTTTTCTAATTTGTCCAATATGGGAAGCTTGAGTTAGAAAGTTGTCCATAGTGTGCGCTGCTTTAGGACTAATCCTTACACCACACTACTATGTGCCAGACTATTTGAGGATTTGTTTGATTAAATAATAGCTTATCAGAGTTATTGGAGTAGCAATTAGAGGGTTCTGGTTTCCATATTACTTTATCTGTATTGTCACTCAATTTATGGTTGATCAGGAAGTTGATAACACCAAATGTTGCAAATATAACGAAATAATCTTCTATTGTTAGGCAACTCCAAAATGTAATTTCAAATTCAGTAAGTCCAATAAGTTATATAAGTTATTATCTATATATGATTGAAGCATATAAAAATGGAATAATAAACTAATTCAATATAGCTATGAATAAAGACCATTAGCTAGATTCATTATAATATTGTCATATTGTAATTGTACATCTCAAAATATATGTCCAAAAGCAAGGTAATTACACTAACATAAATATTAATTGATTGCAACCATGTATGAACATTATCAATTTAGCACCTAAAAGATAATTTAGCATCCAAAACAAAAGACTACTTTTATCAAGCTTCATTTTCTCTTTGTCTATTAACTTCCATTTCCAAAACAAGATTGATAAGCTTCAAGATTCATTGGCACTTTATTAAGAATTGATATATATGTAAGCATGAAGTGATGTTTGAGAACCAAAAGCTCTATATTGAGTAGCTTGCTCTTGCAACTGATGTTATGGTTGGCATACCCTTCCACCTAAAGCCTCTTGGTTGAATAAAAGCTAATAAATATTGGGATCAATTGATCTAAAGCTCCATTTCATTCTAGGCATTAATACTTAGTTTGAATGTTGAGATTATTGGTTGGATCCATTAGATTCATATAAACGAGGTTGGAAGGTGATTGTCCCGTGAATAGCTAGTTGTATTAGATTGCATACATATAATTGATGTTAATACAATGGAAGAAATAGTTAGATATATAAATAACTATTAACATACATTTAATAGTTTCTAACATCAATTTCAAGTTGGTTAGCTAGTATGACTCCTCTTATTGTCTCTAGGTTTTCCATATTTCCTACATACTTGACGTTTCCCTTTATGTGAATGCTTTTGATGATTATTGACTCCTTTCGTTTATGTTTATCTTTCCTCCTATTCTTTTTTAGTTTATTAGACATCATTCTTTCTTTTGGCGAATGTATTTCTTCCTAATTATTTTGTACCTATAATGCTAGACTCCTAATTTTAACTAGTACTGATAAATCTATATAAACCTATCTTATAGAAATATTCCATATATGACTCTATTTGTTGGAGACCATGAAAATGACACTAATAGATAGGGTTTCCATACCCTACAACTGTATGTGTTATCCTTACCCAAGTACCCTGCAGGTGTACCATTCCTATTAGTGACTGATAAGATTTGATTTGATTATGTTAATTGACTATCCCTTTTGTTTTGAATTGATTTTGGTGCTTAAATGGTGAAATTAACATTTATTTTATTTTAGGAGGTGATAAAAGGAGATTGCATCAAATTGAAACAAAATTGATCAAAATCAAAATTTTGTAAAAAGTGGAAAGATTGTTGCATTGGATAAGTGAGTTCACGTTTAACGCTAGATTCACTTCAAGAGTATCAATTTAATTAGGCAACTTATTTCCATCCCTATTATGTAAGGTTTTTGATTTATTTAGAGTGGAATCTTTACAAGAAAGAAGGAAGCTAGGTTTTTAGTAGGAAATGGGAAGGAAAACGTGACACACACACCTTTTCCATCATTATTTTTCGTTTTCTTTGTGTTTTCTCTTCATCTTTCATCTTTCATCTTTTCTTTTATTTTTGTGGTTGAACTAAAGCCATGAGTGGCTAAATCCAAATATTTTAATTCAAGGAGATTCAAAACTCTAGTTGTATCCTTGTGAGGTTTTATTCTAAACCTAAATTTTATTTTGATTCAAGTATTTCTTATTTTGTGTTCTTATATATCATGAGTAATCAATATTGATTAATTTGACAAATTAATTTGATGTTGATTATTCTATAACTATCTATGAATTTAGTTATCTATAATTATCATGAAGGATTGGTACAAGTAGTAAATAGGTTATTTATGAATTTACATATTTAACTTATGAAAAAGAAGAAAACTAAAATGAATAATTATAGCTATCTCAATTTTGTAATTTAGGGCTTAGTCTTTTTTATTAAGCTTATTGTTATCATTCAATTGATATGGAATGCTATCACACCCAATCAATTAGAGGTAAGGTTTCATTTGAATTATGAGTTTGGTCCAATTAATTTAAAAAAATTGGGACTTGTTATGACTATCCTAATAGGTTTCAGATTAAATGCTTGAATTATGAAAATTATTCTTTTTATACCAATGATTAATGTTATAATTATATGAGATATTTCCCTTACAATTAATTTTCAGTCTTTATACTTAGTTGATTTATTTTAATTCTTCGTTATTTTTAGTTCGTTAGTTAACTAATATAAATCCCCTTTTGTTTTGTTAATTGACATTAAGAAACTAGTTTTTAGTTCTTTTCAAGATTATCTAGTTCCATGACTACTACAAAAAGTTGGTGAATCAAAATTAAATTTGAGGGCTTCCATAACTCGATAAAAATTTTAACGTTGTTGTCGGAGAATTATTTCATTTTATTAGTTTCTTTGAATTATTTTTCAGTTTATTACTAATCTCTTGTCTTGTATGACAAGTGAATTTTAATATAACCTAAAAATTAAGAAGACAGCACATTGTTTAAGGAAAGAGGCTAAGCAAGGAAAAGATCATTCACCTCTGAAAGTGAAAGTTGAGATATAATTAACAGTTGGTGAAGATTTTAATTTCTAAGAAGATGAAGAAAATATAGCAAATCCTAACACTAGAACATTAAGGGAGTAAGCAATACCAAATTTCAATCAACAACCTTATACAAAAGATTTTAAGATGTTGAGGTAGATTTCAAATTAAAATCTGGTTTGATTCACTTACTTCCTATTCTTCATGGTCTTGCAAGTAAATATTTCTATAAACACTTGAAAGAATTTCATGTTGTCTGCTCTAGAATGAAGTCACAAGGAGTAATAGAAGAATAAATTAATCTCAGATCCTTTCCATTCTCATTAGAGGATAAGGCAAAGGAATGGCTATATTTTCTCTCATTTGACTTAGTGACAACATAGAACGAGATGAAAAGATTATTCCTAGAGAAGTTCTTTTTTGCATCACGAGCAGTTAATATCAGAAAGGAGATATGTGGAATAAGACAATTCACTGGAGAAATATTGTTTGAATATTAAGAGAGCTTTAAGGAGTCACGTGCTAGTTGCCCACACCATCAGATTCCTGAGCAAATTGTGATATAGTATTTTATTAAGGTCTATTGTCAATGGATAAGAGTATAATAGAGGCAGTTAGTGGAGAAGATTTTGTAAACAAAACACCATATACATCCAAGCAATTAATTTCAAACATAGCAAAAAATTCTCAACAATTTGGGATAAGTATAGATGGAGCTATTTAGCATGCGAATAAGTTAAGTAATACTAACCTTGAGGATAAAATTTTGGATTTAATTGCTCTATTTCATTAAATAGTTATAGGTAAATTGCAATCAACATGAGTGTGCGAAATATGCTTATTCCCTAGGCATCCTACGGATATACACTCTACGTTGCAACAAGACTCCCTTTCCTACACTACAAGAAATTGTATTTTTAGTGAAAGTGAGTAATATTAGTCACTATTATTAATAGTGTACAATCTTTGAAGTCATCACCTCCCATCACAAATACCTCCGTCACTAATGAAATAGTGACTAATTTAAGAAATGATCACAATTATGCAACACTTTTATGACACAAATACTAACACTAAAACTTGTGAAATGTGTGACAAAACTATATGGTCACAATAACTTTACATATTTTTTAGAAGTTTATCGTCACAAATAATATAAAGTAGTGATGAATTAAGTCGTAACAGAACTGCATTATATTGTGACAAAAGTATCGATACTAATACCTATAGAATGTGTAACAACACTATATGATCATAGCAACTTTACATATTTATGACAAGTTTGTCGACACAAATAATATAAAGTAGTGACGAATAAAGTCGTAACAGTATTTCATTTTATTGTTATAACATATCACCACTAAAATAATTATAAATAGTGACAAAATATTTGTCACTAATAATTTTTTATTAGTGTCCATTACTTCTTGGTTACTAATATTTTAATAAAAGTGTCAACATCATTTCGTTACAAAAATGAAAATTGGTTCTTACTAAAAGTATTGTCACTAATGTGTTTATTATTATCACAAATAAAACTATCAATTCATCAACGAAATTACATTAGCTGTAAAAGAAATTTGCATCAGTGGCTATATTGTCTAATAGATTTCTTCACAAGTATGAAAGTTATATGTTACAATAATGTTGTCACTAAATAAAGACTATATGTTACAATTAATTTATCACTAATGTGTTCGTGTTTGTTGCAAATAATATTATTAAATTTAACAATGTAGTTACTTAACCGATAAATTTTTTTGCATTGGTGGCCATAAAATAGAAGTTGTCACTAATGATACAGATTTTTAGTGTCAAGATATTATCAAACAAGCAAACAAAAATTATTAGTTTATATAAAATATATATAAATCACCAAAATGTACAAAATTCTAATTTCCAATATATAAAATTGGAAATTTTAATATCCAAGAAAATTATTTATTACAATTATCTCAAACTACTACATACTAATTTAAGCTAAAACTCTCTAAGGTAAAATTTCTTGGCTATTCTTCAGGATGAAGTTCACTGTTGATTTGTTTCCTACAAAATAAATAAAAATAAAATTATTTAATTAGTTTATAAAATATTAAGCTATAAATTTAGTACTAACATTTTATAATAATATAATGATAATGATAAGAAGTGATACTAACTATTCTAGATTTTATAAATATATAAACTTACATGAGTAGTTGGGGTATTTGATATTGTGACACTTGATGAATCTTCAATTAAGGCAGAAGAATTGATTAACAAACAAAGAATTACTCCAACATTTGCCAGAAGTGCAACAACAACTTAAATTTATTTCATTTTCGTGGTTTGCTTCTCAATAGCTGCATCTTGAACTTGAATCTTCTCATTTTGAGCTTGAATCTTTTCATTTTTTGTTTTTGTGATTTCAGTAAGTTTTGCAACCTCATCGCCTAAATCACTTGCATGTTTCTTTGCAGACTCAACTTTAGCTAGATTTTCACTTTTTTCTCGGCACGTAGATGTTATCCCTTTAACACCTAAACCGCGTGAATAACTTGACTTTCTTTCTAGGATAAGATCGAAATGCTCAACGAGTGGTAGAGGTGCAAACCATTATTTCTTCTCCATTTGGAATATACCAAGTTTCACTTGGCTTTTGTCGCGATACCTTCCAAACTTTAACAGCATTTGGCCACTCATTAGAATTTTTATCTTTTTAAAAAGAAAAAAAGAAAAAGAAAAGACAAAGAAAATTAATGATTAATTGGAACTTATTTTTTAAGAAAAATATAATTTTAATTTTAAGTAAATAAAATCAACTTTGTACTAGAAACTGATTTCATCTCTTGATTTTTTCCTATTACTTGTGTTTCTTTCGCTTTGCTCCTATACATTGATAAATAATTTATTTTTAATAAAAGAAAACAACTAACAAAATAAGTTAAAGTACTTAAATGTTAAAATTACCTTAAAATTTAGAGTCTCCCATTTATTCTCAATCTACCATTGCCAACCACCTTCCTCCACATCCTTTGGGCAATTTTTGCTCTTGAGACTGCTTTTGTACAAATTATGATGTCGATTTTTATATTGTGCATGCATTTGTTGCATCATATAAGATTGCACTTAATTTGAGAAATTGAATTTATCCTAAAATTCATATAAAAATATAGTTAGGAAAATTAAGAAGCAAATTCAATGCAACAACAAAATTAAACTATATTGTAATTAAACTAAACTCTATTGTAATTAAAAAAAGTGTCATACCTTTAAAAATAACCACATTGCCTTCTTATCATCCTCAAAAATCTCTTTCCAACTAGAGACACGAAGTGGTGCAAGTTGTCGAATGCATATAGTAACTTCTGACTTGAAAAGGCTGGCATACTTACCACATACCTTATAGTACAGTCAACCATTAACTCTCACTTTAAGCCTACGAATTGCTACTTTGAATAGCGTCGATAAGTCTTTTTAGCCAGCCAGAAAGGGCTTTCTAAGTAATGATGCTTTGAATAGTGTAGGTGTCGATTAGCCTGGATGCCAATGGAAACTGTAAAAAGTGCAGTGTAGAACTCTCGAGTAAATGGGAAAAAACCCCACATTTCCCAGTTATAAAACTGGCATTTTTGGGTAGAAAAAGGATGTTGAGCTTGGCCTTCTTGCCTTAGAAGCGGTTGGCAGCTTCCTCAAAGGTGTTGTAAGTTCCGAGCTGAACTGATGCCTTTGAAAGGGTCTCTTATCTCTGTCGCCCATTTTCCCCACAACCCTTGCCTTATTGCTCTGTACATGTTCTTTCTTTTTGGATTGTCGAGTACTGCTTTTCTTGTTTACTTCCTTGTCTCCAATTACTCTATGAATAGAACTCAACAAGAATCAATCGAAAAAAGAAACTAATTAGCTAAAAGATACATATTTTATCGTTATTTGAGTTAACAAACCACGACCCAGATGCACAAACTTGGATCTCCAAATACCCAAATCCTTATGATTGCATCCCTTTGTCTTTTGTGTGATTATTGGTTTAGGTGTCGGTTCTTCACGGTTACCTCCTCGTTTATTATTAACCGGCCAGTTTTTATTCAGAACTGTTAAAAGTAAAAACTGAACTAGAAAGTAATCAAATTCGTGCTTAAACTTGTAGAATTAGCCGATTTAATTTTTACATCATTACTTAATATAATAAATAGTTTTGTAGATTATATTTGTCTTGATTATATCAATCTTTTAATAGATTGAGTTTTTGAATAACTGAGTTTGAAATATGAGAGACATGAAAAATAATCTTAGATAGAAAAGTATTGACATATCATTTAATGCAGTGAATTTGAATGATGATATTGATGAGACTCTTTTCAATAATGAGCATTTTGTACCAAACAAGAATTGAGGTTAAAGCAATTTAAACGGGTATTTGATTAAATAAAGTAGTAGGGTTTCATTTCCTCTCTTCTTTAAATTTCACTTATATGTGATATATGTATATAAAACTTTTAATTGTAAATATTTTTTTGTTTTAGGTTTTGTTTTTGATTGGTTGCATTTCACAATATTTATCTTTAGTTTTATATTTATATGATGATTAAATGATCTTTTTTTTAATATTGCTTATAGTTATTTTTTATATGCGAAATATATGAAAATTAATATTAATAAAAATAAATAGATTGTTGTTATTTTAAATTTCTATTATTATAATTTTTGGGACATGGTTAATTATAATAAGAAATTATAGAAAACAATATATTGAGAGACTATTTTGTAATTTTAAAAAATTTGAGGACTATTTTATAATTTTTAAAAATGACCTGAAACGATACTCATTATATATCGGTATTAATATAGTACTATAGTATAATCAAATCCGATGCGATTAATATGACCACTTAGTTGAGATCAAAATAGATGAGAATTTTATTTACTATTTGATTGTTTTATTTATTTGTAAGAAGTTCAACAAAACACGTGACTTCGGTAAGTCTCACACTCCAACCACACCTGGAAATTTTCATATATTAGAGTCCCAGTTGCTTCACAATCTGAAAACCTATATATTCACAAAAGAAAACCTAATTTAACACCAACTCTGCTACCCTTTTCGCGGCCATGTCTATATCTATGAGAAGACCAACTTATTATGGGACTGAAATCAAATCGGATCATTCTTCAATCTAGCTAGTCTCTACTTGAAGCTATGACCTGGGAAGGGAGAGGGAGTAGAATCCAGGTATCCTCTCACAGCTTTGTTTCTATACCTGAAGAAATCATAGAAGAAATTTTGTCACAATTACCAGTCAAATCAGTTGTGAGATTCAGGTGTGTTTCCAAATCATGGAAGTCTTTGATCCATAACTCTAGCTTTATTTTCAAGCACACTACGATTGCTATTAACAGAAGTAGGAAAAATCATATGCTGCTTACTTCAAGCACAAGAAATAGAAGTGATATTGAATACAGGAAATACAATGAAAAGGATGATTCTTTTGTTTGCCAAGAGATTTTTTCTAGGCCTCCTATCATAAAATGGGATGGAAACAACCAGCAACAGTGCTGTGGAGGATTGACATACATATCTTTCCTTGGAGGAGACTGCATGTTGTGGAATCCTGTTTTGAGGAAACAATTGTGCGTACCTCATCCCGTCACTTGCGTAATGCCACGAAGAACTGTAGGCTTTTGGTATGACGAAACTAAGAATGATTACAAGATGATATATGTTGAACATCCAACCAAAACAACAAAGGTTTATGAGCTGAGCAAAAACGAGTGGAGAGGCATTGCCAGCACTCCCCCAGGCAAAATATTTTCTCTATGTCCAGTGTTTGTACATGGGTCTTTGCACTGGATTGGAGTTAAGAAGTTTGCATTTTATTGGTTTGTAGTTTTTATTGATGCAAGCAGTGAGGTATTCAAAGAGATGGAGTTGCCTTTCAATTGTGTACTAATTGGAAGCTTATTCCCACTTATCATGTTAGCTCAACTTGGAGACTCACTTTCCTTTATTTCTGGAAATGGGAGGTCTGCAGTTTGGGACATATGGATGATGAAAGAGTACGGCGTATCAAAGTCTTGGATCAAACAGTTTAGGATTAATTTTGGAGATAGAGTATTATCGTCGTTTAGTTCTGGCATCGCATTAAGTTTGAGGAAGGACAATGAGATTCTTATAGTAGTAGGTAATGAGGTTTTGGTGTTCAATGTTCATAATCAAACTCCAGTTTCTTGTCATTCCTTCGATTCTCCTCTCAACTCTGTGGACTATAGGTTTGATTTTACCGAGACACTTGCGTTGTTGGACTGTGCCTTATCAACGTAGATGAGAGTATGGTCTGGGGTATATTGCAAGGAATTAGTGCTTAATTTTCTCTTGCATTAATACTAGAATTCCATTGTGTGTTATGCACGGGTTTTTTTATATATATAATTTGGTTATACCAATTGCAATTGCAAGTATTATAATATTTTAAATAATGTGTCTTTATTTATAATAATTTACTATCAATTATTATAAAGAATTTATATCAAATTAGTAAGTATAATATTTTGTACTGATAAAAATTTTCATATTCTCTTATTTTTTAATTTTTATGTAACAATATGCATACTTATCAACTTCTCCGAAAACTCACAAATTAATATTAATCATCTTTTAATAATATATGAGTATGACTAATAAAAATATAAAACTTCCAAATTCAAATGTTAAGAAAATTAGTATTTATATCTTTTATTGTAATTTTATTTACTTAAATATTTTGCGTGTCATTTTTTACTTATTTACTCTTTTAACCTGCATCATTATTTTCCTGTCACATCTGCATGTGGGTCTACAGGAAACAACCGCTCTACTATATAAGGGTAAGACTGCGTACTATCAGATCTCTCCAGACCCCGCTTCACTGCGAGACTTCGGACTGAGTGTGATGATAATAAGAAAGGGCTTTCTAAGATAAAGGGGCGCAAGGCTGGCTATGTCATGCTTACCACATACCTTATAGTACAGAGGATGAAATTGAACATCAATTTGTTTTCCTTAAGCTTTCTTCTTGGCAAGTCTAGCATTAATTGTTGATCCTCGTCCACGTTTTTTAGAATTTACATTTTTTATTTAAAAAATAAAATTAATAGGCATATAAAATATTATATTAAAATTTTAAAATGTACAACCATATAATTTTGAAGATCACATTACCAGTACTAATAACTTGTCCTTCTAGGCTAGGTGTATTATTTGAAGTTCCAACTGTAGCGTCGGACTGTTGATTAAGAGCCTCTACAGCTTCTGACTCCTCTATCATACTAGGTTTATTTTGTTCATCATCCATATTTGATAAAGATTTACCATTATTAACCGTCTTGTAGTTTCGCATATAATTACCAATTTTAACCATCTTGCACTTTTAAAAATAAATACATATTAGGAATAAGCAACATACGCAGCTAAAACAAATTGTCAGAAAAAAAATTAATGAAGTCAACAAGCAGAAAAAAATCAAGAGAAAACTGAATAGCTACTACCCTTCTTATTCTTCTTCGTTTTACACGTAGAAAAACAATCTCCAATTCTTCAATACGACATCGCAAACAAAACTAGGTGTAGCTGTTAAGTTTTATTTAATACTATTGCCCTTCTTATTCTTCTTTGTTTTACACATATAGAAAAACAATCTCCAATATAGCCCTTTTTCTTCTTCGTTTTACAGATGTAGGAGTACAATCATCAATACTTACTCTCCAATTTTTTAATTTTAAAAAAAGATTTCATCTTAAATTTTTTAAATTTTATTTAATAGTTTAATTTTCATAATAATATTTTATATTTTATAAATTTAAAATCAGATTTAATATTTTTACAATACCTAATAAATATAGATGAGAGTAATTTATTTTTTTATCATAAACTATTATGTTAGTGGGATAGTTACAAAATTTTTTGAATTTATTCATCTAATAAAAATAACTGATTTTAGATAAAAATTTGTATAGAAAATTTTCAATAAATATATATTTCAAAGTTATGTTTAGCAAATATCTATTGATATGTAAAATATTACTTTTGGATTATCAATATATGTAGTTTGAATATTTTATGGGAAAATATTTAAATTTGTTTACAAATAATAAAATTAAAGAAAAATCGTGTCACGTAGTTTCCAGTCCCTAAAATTCTTACAATAATAATAAAATTAAGCTTTATTAGGGAATAAAAGTATACTACCATCTATAAATGCAAAGCAAGAAAACAATTTAGATGGGATAGTTGAATCAAGTTTGAAAGAAATCATCAAACTTATACGGTGTTTCTAAGTTGTTTGGTGCCTAAGGCTCGATGGTTGTCTGCGTATAGTTGATTATGGCTATGATATATTGCCGTATTGGCTATAAATATATTAATACACCACCATTTTGATTGAAACCTTCAGTTTAGACTGTGTTGGATTATCCCATAAACTTCGGTGTGGTCATGCTTATTTTTTTTCCATAATACTGACTTTCAATTGGTCAATGTAAAATTTAAAATTTTGATCGAGCTTCTATGACTTTTCGTGGTTGGTGTCCACAAGGCTACATTAATGTTGGATTATTTAGGAAATTTCCTTCAACATTCTATGAATCACATATTTAATGTAAATAACTTAAAAATAAATTTAATATAAAGTCTTTAAATTCTAATGTATATTTTTCCCTTTAAAAAAGATAGCATATCATAGCCTTGCGATTTTACTTCTTATGAAAATGTTAGATATTCAATTGTCGAATAATCAAATTTCATTAACAATATATTATGACTTGTGAGAGATAAAGATAAGAAGTTTTAGTTGATTAAAAACTTTATCTTTTCTTTTATTATTGTTTAATAAAAACATAAACTTATAATTTGTCTTATAAAAATCTTTAAATTTTTATCTTTATTTATTTTGAATTATTAAATATTTTATAATGATAATTTGAATTTGAATTTGAATTATTAAATATTTTCTATTAGTCTAAATGAATACCAAAATTTGTTTGATATTTATTTCATCATACGATGCTTGCTTTGTGTCCATTCCCTTTATAATAGATTAGACCCATGTGTCCATTACTCCATTCCCACATAACCCAGGTGTAGCTGTTAATTTTTATTTAATACTAAAAAAACACTCCAATTCTCCAATACGACAACGATACCAATTGTAGTTGTTAACTTTTATTTAATACTACTACCCTTCTTATTCATCTTCGTTTTACACATATAGAAAAATAATCTCCAATTCAGCATCGTGTAAATTAATATATACATGAAGCCGACACCGCGATTTTGATGAAAAGAAAGAGGGCAGATTATTCTCGTCCTGAAATCGACAACGCGATTTTGATAAAAAGGAAAGTAGAGCTTGTGAAAATTAATATATACATAAAGTTATCTCCTCTCCTCCACTTCCGAAGCCGAAGCTCATCAGGTTTTCTCTCTCTCTCTCTGTGTATCTATCTATCACCTTCTCTCTTTTGCCTCATTTGGGTCTCTCAGCTAACTGAGCCTGGCTTATTCATAGGTGTATTTTAATTTCTTCTTAGAATGCCTCAATGTTTATTTGGAAAATATTAATGCTTATAAAGTTCCCTATCCTAGCAAATTCTGTGTCAAATTTTGTTGAACCCATTCAATTAATTTGTATTGTAGTACAATGACGATTGACAAAAATTGGATGAAAATTTCTAATAGAGCACTAGCACAATATGAAAAGGAGTTAATGAATTTCTAGATTTTGCATTTAGACATTTTGATGAAGGAAGAGCAGTCCGTTGTCCTTGTAAAAAATACAACAATAATTTATTTAGGACAAGTCAATCAATTTATGAACATCTGATGTTAAATGGGATAAACAGAAACTACAAGCAGTGATACCATCATGGAGAGGCTCTACAATATTATTCTGATGACGACAATGATATTAATCAGAGTAATAAAAGTGAAAATGATGATGGAATGCTTGATATGTTACGTGATCTTGCGAGGGATAGTTCTTATGATTTAAATGAAGAAGCTGATGATCCTATTAGAGGTGGCCCCACCAATCCAAATAAGGAAGCTACTAATTTTTATAGATTATCGAGAGAATTGGAGCAAGAATTATATCCTAGCTGCGAGAAATCTTCAACACTATCATTCATTGTTGAAGTATTGAATTGAAAATGTCTTTACGGGATTAGTGCAAATGTAGTTGATGGAATGCTTCAAATAATGAAAAGATGGTTTCCTAAAGGTAATAAAGTTCCTAGCTCATATATTGATTGTAAGAAAGTTTCTCGAGATATAAGGCTTTCATATAAGAAGATAGATGCTTGTGTAAATGATTGCATACTTTATAGAAATAAATATGACTGCTCAATCTTGTCCAACATGTGGTGAATATAGATGGAAGAATAATGGGAATACTGGGAATATGATTAATGAGCATGACCCTAGGAAAAAGATTCCACAAAAAGTCTTGCGATATTTTCCATTAACTCCTCGCCTGCAAAGATTATACATGTCATCTAATTTTTCTAAAGATATGAGATGACATAAGGAAAAACCATGTAATAATGAGTTTACGGGACATCCAGCAGATTCTCCAGCTTGGAAAAGTTTTGATGTCGTGAACCCCTTTTTTGCAGTAGACCCATGTAATGCTAGACTTGGTTTAGCAAGTGATGGTTTTAACCCATTCGGGAATATGAGCACTTCTTATACTATATGGCTAGTTATGTTAGTTCCTTATAACCTTCCACCATGGCTCTGCATGAAAGATCCTTATTTCATGATGTCACTTTTGATTCCTAGTCCGAAAGCTCCTAGAAATGATATTGATGTATACTTAGAGCCGTTGATTAATGAGTTGAAATTCCTTTGGGAGATAGGTGTAGAGACATATGATGCATTTTTAGAGAGTAATTTTCAGTTACGTGTAACTCTATTATGGATCATAAATGATTTTCTATTTTACAGTAATTTATCAGGATGGAGCACCAAAGGCAAGTTAGCATGTCCTGTTTGCAATCTTGAAACGTCTTCTCGCAAGCTTCAAAATGGTCATAAAACATGCTATCTTAGTCATCGTCGCTTCTTACCAACTAATCATTCCTGGAGGAAAAATGCTAAAGCATTTGATGGTACCAAAGAAAATCGAAGCGCACCAAAACAATTATTAGGGGATGATGTTATTGAACAATATAATCAATTTTCTTAGGTGAAGTTTGATTGATTTTAAATTATGTGTATATTTTATCTATTTTATTTTTTTTCTTATTTCCACTATTTTTATTAAACAGGTGAATTTTGGAAAGACTATAAGGAAAAGAAAGCATGGAGATGGTTTATTGCTAGGAAATTGGAGAAAAAAGAGTATTTTTTTTTTCAACTTTCATATTGGAGAACACCTAAGTTGCGACATAATCTGGATGTCATGCATATCGAGAAAAATGTATGTGATAACATAATTGTGACTTTGTTGAACGTTGAGGGGAAAAAAAGGATACTATAAATACTTGTTTTGATTTAGAATATATGGGCATACGTCCTGAGCCTTATGCAACTCCCACAAGTGATGGCAGGTATGCGTTTCACCCTGCATGTTATACATTGTCTAAAGCTAAAAAAACGACCATTTTTTCAGTTCTTAATTGATCTAAAAGTTCCAAATGGCTATTCTTCCAATATTTCTCTATGTGTGACTCTTATTAAATGCAAAGTTTTTGGAATTAAATGTCATGATTGTCATGTATTTCTTCATCGATATCTCCTTTTGGCTATACATGGGTTGTTGGGTAAAGAGGTGTGCGAAGCATTACTTGAGTTGTGTGCTTATTTAAGAGAGTTATGTGCTAAAGTTTTGCATTTTGATGATTTGGAGAGACTCGAAATCAATTCCTTTTACACTTTATAAATTAGAGAAAATATTTCCTCCCCCATTTTTTGACATAATGGTGCATTTAACCATTCATCTTGTGACAGAGGCTAAATATATCGTGCAAGAATGCATGCATTTTTGTTTAAGGTATTTGCATGAAACTGAAACTAGGTTGAATCGTGTTGGAAGAAATTATGAGGGAAGTGATGCTCATTCTCATTCTGGGTTTCAAGTTTTCTCACAAGCTGGTAGGCCTTTGCTCGGAAAAAAATGATGAGTTGAGCTTAGCTGAATGGGCTCAAGCTAAAATTTATGTGCTAGAAAATTGTGAAGAAATCAGAGAGTTTGTGGAGTAAGTTATCTTAACTTTTGAAATTAGTCATTTTATATAATTTGTTTTATGGTTTATATATTCTTGAAGTAACTACTAATATTTTACTTATTTTTAATGTGAAGCATGCATAAAGAAAAGCTCAAGAGGGAGGATCCTAGAAATGTAGAAAGAAGATATAAGAAAAGAATTCCATCAGCGGTTCAAGAAATATGTAAGTACTATAAATATACTTTCACCTATAACTGTTTATAAATTGTAATTTATATAATATAAATATTTTATGCTCATTACTCATGATAGGTCACCGAATTGCATGATAAAGGAAGTTTAATGATTAGTGATCAATTATTGCATTTAGCTTATGGGCCAGACAAGCAAGTTTATCGATATAAAAGCTTCTTCTTCAATAGTTGGAGGTTTAACACAAAGGACAGAGATTTGCAATTGAAATTACAAAATAGTGGAATTTTTGTAAAAGGTGATGTGAATACAGGCAATTTGGATTATTTTGGTGTTTTGATAGATATCATATTAAATTATCATGGGGAAATAGTATCAGTTTATTTAAGGCTGACTGGTGGGATGTGTATCATAAAGGTGGATATAAGGTTGACAAGTTTGGGTTTCTTATGGTAAATGTCACACGCAAGTTGAAAACTGATGAACCATATGTTTTAGCTTCTCAAGCTGAACAAGTTTACTATATAAGAGATATTAAAGAGCTCAATTGGCAGGTTATTGTTAAGACAAAGCCTCGTGATTGGTATGATCTTCCTAATGATGATATAAACGATGAGTCATGCCCAGAAATTGAAAATTTTGGCTTTACACTTCATGAATCTTCTTTAAAAGATGATACTGATACAATATCTTTGGATATATCTGATCTAGATGCTGCAACTGTTTAAGAAAATTCGTTAAATATTGATACTACGAGTGTTGGAGAAGATGACGAAACTGATTTTAATGAAGATACTTTTATGGATGATAATGAAACAAATTCAGTAAGTGAAGATGAGGAAGGTGATGATGACAATGATTGAGCATTGACAAAAACTTTGTTTTTAATTTTCAATAGGTTAAGAGTTTTGCTTAATATTTTGGAACAAGATTTTTATTATATTTCAACATTTAATTATTTTGATTTTATTTGATGAAATTTCAAAGTTATGTATACCAAATATCTATTGATATGTAAAATATTACTTTTGGATTATCAATATATGTAGTCTGAATATTTTATAAGAAAATATTTAAATTTGTTTGCAAATAATCACATTAAAAGAAAAAAATCATGACAAATAGTTTCTAGTCTCTAAAATTTTATAATAATGACATATTTTATCTTTACAGTGGTTAATTTTAATATGTTATTATAACAACAAATATTTTTCATTAATCTGTTATGTATATGTTGACAATAACTTTTGTAACAAAAAGTTGATCAAGTGACAACAAATTTTCTTGTAACTAAAATTACAAATAGTAGTGAACATAATGATAGTTCAGTTCTTGTGACAATATTAAGTAGACACTAACTAATTGAATTTTTATTGACAAACGTTTTCTTCATAACAAGTACATGGGCTTTTAGTAATAAAACTTAGTAACAAAAGAAATTAGACACTATTAATATATTAATAGTGATAATTTAATTGTGAAGGTACTAATTTGTCACAATTCCCATTGTATTAGTGACACAAAAATAAATTATCACAGTTAATTCAAACAATAGTGTTAATCAATTGTTTTGTCACAATAAACCTTGTATCTGTGACGAAATAATACTTCGTCACAAAAAAATTGTTACTAAATTACAAATGGTAATAACCATAGTTATAGTTTGGTGATTGTGACAATATTAAGTAGACCATACTTAATTGAATATTTATTGATAAAAGTTTTCGTCACAACAATTAAAAAATTGTGTGATGGTAAACCATTTCGTCACAACAAGAAAAAAAACATTAGTAACCAAACTATATTTTGTTACAACAAATAAAAAAAATTAGTTACTAATAAATGTTTTGTCATAATTACAATTAATTCTCGCCAAAATTATTATAACGCTAAATTTCATAGGCTTTTAGTGACAAAACTTAGTGATAAAATAAATTTTAACACTATTAATATATTAATAGTGATAATTTAACTGTGAAAGATACTAAATTGTCACAATTATCATTGTAATAGTGACAAACATATAAATCATCACAGATAATCTAAACAGTAGTGTCAATCAATTGTCTTGGCACTAAAAAATCTCGTATTTGTAATCACTAAAAAATGTCAATAAATTACGAATAGTTGTGATCATAGTTATAGTTCAGTTATTGTGACAATATGAAGTAGACACTAATTAATTGAATATTTATTGACAAAATATTGTATCATAATAAGTCAAATATTGTGTGACGATTAACCGTTTCGTAACAAAAAGAAAAAATATTAGTAACCAAACTATATTTTGTCACAACAAATAGAAAATATTAGTTACTAACATATGTTCTGTCATAATTACAATTTATTCCCGCCAAAATTATTTTGGCGCCAAATTACATAGTGTTTTAATGACAAAATTTAGCGATAAAAGAATTTTTGACACTATTAATATATTAATACTGACAACTTAATTGTGAAATATATTAAATTGTCACAATTACTATTGTATTAGTGAAAAAAAATAAATCATCACAGTTAATCCAAATAATAGTATCAATCAATTGTCTTGTCACAAAAAACCTCATATTTGTGACGAAACAATAGTTAGTCACAAAAAAATTATCACTAAATGTCTTAACTCTTGTAACGCTAACACGATCTCCATCATCGTTCCTATCCTTATTGGCAAGTCGGTTAAGGGCATTGAGGTGCTCCAAGATCTCCCCAAAATGTGCCTGTAAACAATCCTTTAATCGATAGATAATTTGATGCTTCATCTCCCTTAGTGCCTCCCATAGTCATCTGACCTAGGGTTATCTATAATGTGATTTTTGTTTCTGTACCATCACTAACATGGAGGGGTTGATTCAACCTGCTCTGATATCAACTGATATAGCTAAAGATAAAGAACAACTAAGTAACATGCTGAATTTGAATAAACACCAGAATTTACTCATAGAGAAAGCTTAAAGTTAACTGAATATGAAAGTATTATTGATAGAATAACTAATACAACACTTAAGAGGCCTATTTATATGCTTGATAAAGTAATCCTAATATTAAAGGAAATAGGAAATTAAAAACAAGTAGGAAATTTATAAAAAATATGAAGCTTATGAAAATAGTAAACTTTATGGAAATAGGACACTTATGAAAATAGAAAATTTGTGAAAATAAACAATTTATGAAAATATATGTTCCATGTTAAGGAGGCATTATAACCTCTCTTGTTGCTACAATACCTAAAGATTAGAATACAAAATTGTTGACTTCATGATGAGATTAAACCAAAAAGAACTTCACACAAACATATTCCAATTTGTTTACATAAGAATCAAGCATAACCCTCACCCATTGCCATAATACCAAACAGTTAAAATACAAAAAAAAAATGATTTAAAGAAAAAATTGAACAAAATAAAAACTTTAAACAAATATGACTGAACTTGTTTACATAAGAATGGACCATAACCTTCTTTTGTCGTTGTAATATAAGACACTCACTCATAATTGTCACAATGTGGATTGATTTATGATGGATTAAGGTAATTAGAAATTTAATTTAAGGCAACTAAGATTTGTAAAATTGGGGGTCATCTTCAAGTTTGATGAGTAATAAAGGGGTAATAGATGAGTTCTAAAGAAAAAGTAGAGTTATCGGGGGACGGATCTTCTCTCCCTTACCTTGTCCTATTGAGTCTTAACCATTTATTTATGTGGGTCTCACATAAATGGATGACTGAGATTCAATAGGACGAAGTAAGGGACAGAGGATTCTGACATGGGTTATCTTTTGTTGCTTATTTTTATTAACCTAAAAATTAAATTCTTTTTATAATTTAATTAAGTTCAAATTTAACATAAATATCAGATTAAATGTCAAGTAAATTCTAATCTTCCACGTTGACACCTTTCAATGCGTAAGATAAATCACATTTTGACGTTCTCCTTTCAAGTACTGGAATTGTCCTCTTGTGGGGTCCACAGATCATTGATGGGCTTACGACCTTTTTGAAAAGGGCTGAATTGAATTCAACTCAGTTGTTTAGAAACATAAAAATGGAATGAATTTAATTCATGTATGTAATTGAAATTTATCTTTTTATAAATTGAATTCACTCCTTCAAGTATAGGAATTCAATTACATTGAATTTTGAGGTAGTGTTTTGCTCTTTTGCTCTTTCATTTTTTGGACTATTTCACTTCTCACTCTCTTGTGCTTCACTTGATTAGATTCTAAAGATTATTAATTAAAATATTATTAATAATTAATTAATAACAATATAATTAATTAAAATATAATTAATTAATTCATTAAAATTTTGTAATTAATTAATTAATTAAAATATAATTAATTAATTACAAAATTAATTACAATATTTTAATTAATTAATATATTGTAATTGATTAATTATAATATAAGTAATTAAAATATGATTAATTAATTAATTAAAATATAATAAAATTTTATTTTTTATTATTTTTTACAAATCAACTACGGTAATAATAATCATTCCTTCCTCTTAATCAACTATAATAATAATAATAATAATATTCATCCTCATTTTTTACCATATTTATTCTTATTTCAAAATTTAAACAGTATAATTAAATTTATTTATATTATTATTGAGTTTATTCCAAACATTTAATTCAATCTTATTAATATAATTGTACGCGATTGTTAACGAATTTAATTAAAGGTTTCAAACAAGCCGTAAGTATTGAACGATTCTATGAGAGCTTCTTGAGCCAAGCAGCGGAGAAGCTCGGTTCAATAACCATTTTGTTGTTGTCGGTATCTCTCTCCCTCTAGAAGTTGAAGGCCTTCTTCTCTCTCGAGATCTACATCCGAAGCATCCTCTAAATACACGTAAGTAACCGTAAATAGTCTTTCTTCTATAGCAAGTGAAGCAACATCAACCATCTTGGTTTTGGTTGTTTTATCCTACCGTGAACTTAATGGTTGGCCAGTTGTTCGGTTAGATTTTGTATTAGGGGATGATCTACGTGGGATTGGGGATGTACTAATTCAATTTCTCTATGGGTTAACTGGTTTTAGCACGGACGAGATTTGATTCGATGATTTTCCATGTTGTCTTAGGTTTTATCAGTCTATGATGGACCAAACTGGGTACACAGTGGAAGTTACTGGCCTCGCTCCCCAGACCACAGAGCAGGTTGTTTACGATTTTTTCGCTTTCTCTGGCCCGATTCAGCATGTCGAAATCTTCAGGTATTTGCTCGTCTTCTAATTTTTTTTCCTACTCCTTAATTAATGGCTTATTGCTTCCTGATAATGGATAAACCTTTCTTTTCTATTTGTCTTTTAATTGTTACAGAGCAGGTGAATACGCTTGTACTGCTTATGTGACATTCAAAGATGCATATGCCCAAGAAACTGCTGTATTACTGAGTGTGAGTATTGGCCTGCTAGCTTTTCTTCTCTTGACTTAATCTCCTATCTGGTTGGTTTTTTATTAGGCTTGCGAATTTTTCACAATTGAGGGAAACAGTTGTGGTTAAGAAACACTGATGTTAATTTTACGATGAAAATTGAAGTCAACCGAACAAGTGCCCTTGGCTTGTATTAATTTGCTGAACAGCTTTTGGATCAGATTGTTCATTGCATTGATAATAAAGATGTAGTGGGTGTGTAATGACTTAAATTCATTACAACATTGAAAATCTTGTCATGAGTGGTTAAAGCACTTGGTCGTCCTCTGTTATTGTTTCCACTACATGTTCTGCAAGGTGCATACTTTCTCTCTTTGCTATTCAAATTTTGGATGGAACCTGTTGCAAGTTATTGTTGTATTTTTCTCTCTTCACTAGGACCATAAGAATTATGATGTGTTTCATAACCCATTAGATTTTTAGGGTGAATGTCAAAGTCCTATCACTAATCCCATTATCTTTTCATATTTTTCATTATAATAATTACATGAAAAAAGACCATCATCTTCATTGTACTTGGGGATGATTCAGTGGCTAAAAAAATTATTTTTGCTGGAATTTCTTCCTATTCTTATGGTCTTAGGGTGCCACAATCCTTGATGAACGTGTATGCATAACACGGTGGGGGCACTATCAAGATGAATTTGATATGTGGAACAGGTCTACATCAAGTCCTGGAAATGAAACAGACTCATCTGTAAGCTTTTCTTTCATTCCCAATCTGTCCTCTAGCATATGGTGTGGGAAATTGTTTTTGTAACCTAAAATCAGTCTTTGCTATTCATCCTACTATGTTATGCCAGAATCCTCAAAGTAGCCAATTTGTTCAAAATGCTGGAGAAGCAGTAACCATGGCTCAAGAAGTCGTCAAAACGATGCTGGCCAAAGGATATGTGCTAGGGAAGGATGCACTAAACAAGGCAAAAGCTTTTGATGAGTCCCATCAAGTTTCTGCCTCTGCAACAGCAAAGGTTGCTGAGTTGACTGAAAGATTTGGTCTTGCTGACAAGATTTTTGCAGGCATGGAAGCCGTTAAAGCCGTGGATGAGAAGTACCATGTATCTGAGACAACCAAATCTGCAGTATCTGCAACAGGAAGATCAGCTGCTGCCGCAGCAAACACCGTTATGAACAGTAGCTACTTCTCTAAGGGAGCTCTTTGGGTTTCAGGTGCTTTAAACAGTGCAGCTAAAGTTGCAGCTGATTTGGGCAGTCGGGGCATTCAGCAGTGAGATGCTTTACAACAAACATATAGCTTTTGGTACCTGTATATTACTTTCCAGGAAGTATAGCTAATTGTTTGTATAGTTGCACTGGTAGGAGTTGTGTGAATGATATACTTTGTCACTGTCGATGCATGGTATGTTCTTCCCATTACCAAATGGGTTGAGTTCTTTATTTCTGTTTTTTGATGTTTCGTTCGCTGATTTTCAAGTACCCTAAAGTCCGAACGCCTCGTATGGATCGTTTGGCTTTGGTGGAGTGCCTGGAAATTGGCATCTTTAGGTTCTAACATTAATAGTTGATTAAAGAACAAATTTTGAAAAGATATTAATAATACAAGAGTTAATATAAATAAGCAAATTTAAAGTATTTATTATTTTCGTATAATTAAATATTATTCTAATATTAATGTTAAGGATTGAAAAATTGATAGTTATTTGATTTTTTATAAAAATTTTATGTGATAATTCATATATTTTACTTTAGGTACCATATCTTAAACACGAACTTTATATATTAAGTGGACTTGAAGTTTAAAACAAAACAATTAATTAACTTTGATAGCTAACGAAGCTTTTAGTTGAAACTTGACACGTGCGACATTGACATTGCATAAAAGGGTTTGCATACATGCTTGCGTGGGAAATAACCATACGTCAGCGTTTTGCATACAATCATGAATCATCCAACCGAAGGCTCGCATGTTTGCCACCAATTCCGCGTCGGTGGGCATATCCCATCACCATCCTGAGGTGTGGAAAAGTAGAAGGGAAGCAAAGTGGTCAAAAATTCCAAATCAACTTGTTTATGAACGGCACTGATTAAATTGACCCCAAGGCTCATTTGATGTAACCCCTGGTATTGCCGGAGACCTTATCAGTTATCGCACTCATATTTTTGTGTGCCCGCCCAATTTGACCCGTTTTAACTTCTGTTTTTTTCCACAAATATCTCAATCCCTGTTTATCGCTCTTGGGTGTTTCAGATCTGTAGAGTACCACTTTTCACTTCTTCATCCCTTAGATGTTAATACAATCTTTCAGATACTAATCGCCGGATTATGGACTCCTTTTCGGGTCGGGTTCCTTACAAGAACCTGAAGAAGGAGGTGGAGATGGAATCTGTGTCGGTGGCGGTGGATCATCGGATTGGGTTCGATCACTCTTCTCCTCCTAATTCTTCTCCGCCGAGAACCGGAGTCTCTGGTCTCACGTCCAGACCACCGACACACCACAGCTTGATCATTCTCGTTCTTAGTTGTACGGTCGCTGCTGGCGTTCAATTCGGCTGGGCATTGCAGCTCTCTCTCCTCACTCCTTATATACAGGCAAGCCGATGCTTATTAAAACACTGTTTAGATTTAATACAATAGATGCTGGTTGAGTTTTAGAGGATATCGTGGTAAAGTTA
>JAOSBM010000001.1:2484031-2524234 GCA_027568955.1 Erythroxylum tenue
TCAAAATCCATACCCATCGGCAAAGGGGAGGGAGGAGATGTGACTTACCTTCGTCGGAGACCACAACGCCGGCGAGGGGAGAAGTCACTCCAGTCGGCGGCCACCGGCGGCGTTGGAGAACGAAGCCCAAAGATCCACAAATGGAGAAGAAGCAGCTGCGCCAACGGAAGGGAGCTAACGCCTAACACCTAATGCCAACGGAGAAGATGAAACGCTAGTCGCCGGAGAAACCAACGAAGAAGAACGCAGGTGCGGCGAAGGGAGCTAGGAGAGAAGTCTGCGCGGGGGAGAGGAAAAAAAGAGAGGGGTAGGTTTTAAGTGACTCCGACGTTTTTACCGACAACATTACCGACCGAATTTCCTGTCGGTAAATAACCTCCACGTCAGTTTTGCGACGGAATATTGATCCGTCGCAACTTCTAAAATGTCAACCAACTTTTCCGATGGAACCATTTTTTCGGTCGATATTTCCAACGGTTTTAATACCGTCAGTAATAATCCGTCGCAATTCACCATTTTCCTTGTAGTGATAAGACTCATATAGCATACATCAAAGAAACAAATTGGATGGGGGCTAAAGCAAAAGAGATTAACGAGTTCAAACCTTAATATTCAGGATGTTCGAGGCAACGGAATAAGGAAGGTATCTTAGTTGTTAAGAAAATTATACATTACGTTATGGAATAAAAAGGACTAATGATAGGATTTTTTTTCCCTTAAAGGTTACAGTGAAAGGTGTTGTTTTCAATATGGTGTGTGCTTATGTACCCCAAGTAGGGTTGGACAAACAACTTAAGCATCAATTCTGGGAAGAGCTAGAAGAGATAATTTAGCATATCCCTCCTAACAAGAGACTTATTCTAGAAGGAGAATTTAATGGTCATATAGGAGTAATTTCGAACAAATATTCATAGACTAATGAGGGTTTTCAAGTATGGTGATAGGAATAAGAGTAAGATTGCTTTATTAGATTTCAAACCAACATTTAAGATGGGGATAGCCAACTCATTTTTTAAGAAAAACGAAGAGGAACATAACTTTTAATAGCAATATCAAAAAAAAAATTCAAATTGACTACTTCCTCATAAGGCTGAGCGATCATTGTAGTTGCAAGGATTGTAAGGTAATAACTAATGCTTGCTTATCAACTCAGTATAGATTATTGGTTATGGATCTTATAATTAAGGCTTGGAGGAAGAAGAAAAGTCCTAAGAGGTGTACTAGAGTCAAATGGTGAAACTTGAAAAGGATACGGTAGAACAACTTAGGGATAGAGTAATATATGAAGAAGAATAGAAATTGTAAGAAGATGTTAACCAGAAGTGAGAGAGAGTAGCAACTCTTTTAAGAAAAGCATTTAAAGAGATATTGGGTGGTTCTAAAGGACCTTGGGGTAGTAAGATGCAATTTTAATGGTGGAATGAGGATGTGAAAAAAAAGGCTAAGATTAAGAAGATTGCCTATAAATCTCTATTGGATACACCACAGAGATAGAGGAGTTAGTTAATAGAGAAAGTTACAAAATGGTAAAGAAAGAGGCAAATAAGATAGTTTCAGAAGTGAAAAGCAGAGCTTACGAGAAATTATACCAATAATTGGAAACTAAAGATAGAGAAAATAATATTATTAAGTTGGCAAGAGCTCGTAAACAGAAAGCGAGAGATTTAGATCAAGTTTGTTGTATAAAAGATAAAGCAGGACAGGTGGTCGTTGTGGAAAATGACATCAAGAGAAGATGACAGAGATACGTTTATAGCCTTTTTAATGAAGGCATAGAGAACAATATCTCTTTAGGTGATCTTAGCATGTTTAAGATGTATCGTAATTTTACTTATTGTCGGCAGAACACAAAGGAATAAATCAAAAGAGCATTGAGGGAGATAAAGAGTGGAAGGACAGTAGGGCCTAATGAGATGCCCATAGAGGTGTGAAAGAGTCTAGGCGAAGAGGTTTTTACTTGGCTAGGCAAATTTGTTAATGTGTTAAGTCTGCAAAAATGTCAGATGAGTGGAGACTTAGTAAGCTAATTCCTCTATGCAGGCATAAAGGAGACATCTAAAGCTTTAACAACTATATATGTATCAAACTATTTAGTTACACCATAAAGTTATGAGAAAAGGTGATTGAGAAGAGAGTGACAAAGGATATACCTATCTCAAAGAACCAGTTTGGTTCCATGTCAGGAAGGTCCATAACAAAAGCTTTACATCTCCTTAGCAGATTAATGGAATATTATAGGAAAAGACAGCATAACATATATATAGGTTTTATTGACTTAGAGAAGGCTTATAATGTGGCACCTAAAGAAATCCTATGGAAGTGTTTAAAAATTAAGATAGTTCTTATGACCTATATACGGGTTATTAAACATATGTATGAAGGTGTAAAGACTAGAGTAAGGATAATAAGAGAAAAATAGAGCATTTTTTAGTCAATATTGAGCTACGCTGAGGACCCTCATTGAGCCCCTTTTTTGTTTCCAGTAGTGATGGATGAACTCACCAAGAATATTCAATGTGAGGTGCCTTGGTGTATGTTGTTTACTGATAAAATTATTTCAGTGGATGAGACAAAAGAGGATATCAATATCAATCTAGAACTTTAGAGGGATATGTTAGAGTTGAAAGGTTTCAAATTGAGCACGGCTAAAACTGAGTACTTAAGTGTAACTTTTCTAGCCATAGGGTGGCTTCTGATGTGGAGACAAAGATTATTTCAGAAATTATACTACAGAAAGAGTATCTTAATTATCTAGCATCTATTATCTAAAACAATAGAGAGATCAATAAGGACGTTGTTCATCATATCAGATCAAGGTGACTAAAATGAAGAAGTGTATCAGAAGTTTTATATGACAAGAAGATATCACTCAAGCGCAAAGGTAAATTCTATCATTTAATTATTTAGCCGATCATGATTTATGGGGCAAAGTGTTCACTAATCCGGGGCAAAGTGTTCACTAATCAAATAGGTGCATAATCATAAGTTAATGGTGGCGGAGATGAGAATGCTCCGTTTGATGTGCAACATTACTAAAAGAGATAAAGTCATGAATGTAATGATAAAAGACAAATTAAAGGTAACTAATAATAATGAAAAATTAAGAAAGACAAGACTTAGGTAACTCAGATATGTTAAGATGAGACATCCTGATGTTCTAGTGAGAAGATTTAAGAAATTGTACTTCGAAATAGTAAGAGGAAAAAAGGAAGAGCTAAGAAAAATTAGGAGTAAGTGATAAAAAATGATATGACTCTGTTATAACTTATCAAGGATGTGACCCTCAATAAAAAAATTTGGCGTACTAAAATACAAATAAAAGATCTCACATTGAGAGGTTCTTCTCTTTTTCATAGGTCTTTTAATTATTTTCCTTCGAGTCTTATATTTTATCTTTAGCCTAAACATTTAATATGCAGTACTTCCCTCTTAATTATTTATCTTAAGCACTTCTTCACTTAATCTAAACATTTTCTCATAATGACTTGTTTGTTTTATTTATTTATTTGTTTATGTATTTATATCGAAAACCACCTCTCTACCAGTTAGAGGTAAGATTACGTGCTTTTACACCTTCTCAGATCTCCCATATCAGTGAGACTTTTACTGAAATATTGTTGATGTTTAAATTAAAATATTTAAAAATTTAAAAATCTTTAAGAACTATAATGAAAATAAAAGCGAATTGAAACGCCATAAAATAAAAAAGAAAAATAAATGTGTCCTATTATCACTTTTCCACGTAATTTAATTTTAAAATACTTCAAATAAGTTTAGAATTTAAAATTATTAAAAATATATGATATAATTGAAGTTTGATAATTGACCATTAGAAAGAAATTAAATTAAATATTTTACTTATTGATATAAATATTTTGTATCTTTGAATAAATTTGTAACTAAAATTTTTTAAATAAATTCGTACGTTTTGGCGTGAGAATTGTTAAGTTGAGCCACGTGGAGCGTCGATGACCAGCTATCACATGATTCACATCTCTAATCCTCAACTCACAAAACCACCACTCTCTCTTCTAAGTTCTGCGTCTTAACCATCATTCATTTTCCTTCTGTAACGGATAATCTTCATGGCCTCCACTCCTCTTCCGTCGCAGGCCACCACCGCCTCCGCTGCCGCCACCTCCTCCCCTTGCCGGCAATCTTTTCATATTCATTCCAGCTCACCCTTCCTCACTTTCCATCACAGACATCATCGGCCAATTACCAAACTTCACGTCAGCTCACCGGCAAACAAATCATTCGCCACGTCCAAAACACCCTCCAAAAACCCCACGGAAGAAGTCATCTTTTTCGATGGGGGAGCACATTACGGAGACCTAGTAGCGAACCTGCTTCTGGGTTTCACTCTTCTTTGGCTACCATTGACTTTAGCAGCAGTTTCAAGGGCTTTTTACCTCAGGTACAGATTTACCAACCTACGAGTTACAGTGATTTCAGGGCTAACTGGTCAAGACAGGAGCGATTTCTCTTACAAGGTGATTAAGGATGTCCAAGTTGTGCCACGTTTCATTGGTGAATGGGGCGATATTGTCATCACTTTGAAAGATGGTACTAAGGTTGACCTCAGGAGTGTTCCTAGGTTTCGAGAGATTGCCAAGTACTGTCTCTCCATGGCTGAGAAACCTCAAGTTTTGAAGGAGAGTGGACCTAAAGGATTTTGAGTGAATTGATCATGTACATTTTAATTCTCGAGTTTGTGGTGGTACGTCAAGTTTTCACTCTCTTTTTCTTTTTGACCAATTCAGTCTAATTTTGCAAATTGTAAGTTAGAACATGCTGCATAACTGTGTAGATAACTTGAAGGGTAAACTTGGTTAATGTTGTTTATACTTTTTCCTGCGTTGAATCGAATTTCTGTTTAGCTGTAAATGGTGTCTCAATGTCCAAAGTCCTGAAGACTGGGCACAGGCAACCAGGAATTTGCATATGTTCTTAATAAAATAGTCTAGCATCCGTCTGCCATTACTTAGAATGAAAAACCTTTTTGTGTTCGTAAAGATAGCACTAACTGAAACTCGTTCGGGGGACGATACATCTAAGAAATGCAAATGAGGGTAGTCTGGATAGGCTTCTGTTGCAAAGTAATATAACGTCCTTCACACTTTTGGGCTAGATGTATAAGAATTTGAAGAAAGCCCGAAGAGATATGATAATGTAGGCCATTAGAGGGAGGTAATAAAGAAGTAAGTCCTTGTTTGTTTAAAGATTATTCAAGGCGTTTAGTATTTATAACTAACTTAAAGATAAAACGTAAAATAGGTAAGTTTTCGACTATGATATTCTTATTAAATAGGTATATAAGTTTTTTAGCTTCAGTTTTATTATTAGCATATGGTAAGCTGATAAAGAATACTAATTGTTTTTGAGTTTTGAATGAAAAAAGTTGATGTTCTAAGAAAACATGAAGTATAACGATAAGTGGAACATAGATATTGAATCATTATATAAATATTCATGTTTTTAAGTATAAAATCATTTTTTAAAATTTTGACTAAATATAACAAACTCTTTCTCTTTATTTTTTATTAATTTGATCATTAAAAATTAAATACCAAAAAAATTTCAACATTTAGTTTTATAAGTCTATTAACAGAAGACATATAAATCAAATTCATGTTTTAATTTGATTTGATCTCAAATACTTGATCCTATATCTAATCTTGAAACCAACAGCTTCAGATCCTAGTAATGATCGTTTAACCAAAAGAGTGAAATTTCGAGATCAAGATGATGTTGAGATGAGAGAGACAGAGAGGCCTACACCAACTTCCTTCAAAGACAAACTTCTATCCCAATTTGCAAGAGAAATCAACATCAATTTGGATGAAGCTCCTATTACTAATTTGATAGAGGAAGTTGTTGAGAGTACGGAGGAAGCCATTCCATCCATTAATTTCTCAGACTGGATTAAGCATGCACTTGCTGTCTCTATACAATAGACCGTGTGTGCGGCTATTGGGAGGATCCTTGGGTTTCAAAAGCCTGCAAACACGAATCCAAACCTTATGGAAACTAAAAGGGAGTTATCAGGTGATAAATTTGGAAAACCATTACTTTTTGGTGAAGTTTCAATTGTCCAACGACTACATACATGTCCTTTTGGATGGTCCTTGATGTTTCGAGGTACCTATCTAATAGTCTAGCCATGGAATCTGACTTTTTCTACTGAGGGTGTTATCCAGAAAGCCATTGTAGCATGGGTTAGATTTCTTGGCATGCCTCTTCAGTATTATCATAAGAATGTGATTTGGGCCATTGGCCAACTTAATGGGCTTGTGATTCGTATTGATTACAATACGTACACGGGAGATCGAGATAAATTTGCTCGTCTTGCAGTAGAAGTAGACCTCACCAACCCATTGATCTCCAGATTTAAAGTTAATGGTCGTACACAAATTGTTGAATATGAAGGGCTACTTAAATTTTGTTTTTCTTGTAGCAAGTATAGCCACATTTTTTAGGCATGTCCTACTAACACTCTCAAACTAGAACCAACGATGGAAACTACTCAGATTAACAGGGAGGCCCTAGGAGGAGGAGATCTGAATCAGTCGGATGAGGCTCTCTTTGGACCATAGATGCATGTGTCAAATCGCACAAAGGGAAATTACAAGAATTATGGACCAAATTCTGTTATGAAAAATATTTCTTCGAGTAACATACAGAGTGAAAAGTGAAGTGATAAGGGGAAAGGAGGATTTGGTTCGCGTTTTAATTCTTTAGCTGACCTGGAAAAACCTGCCTATAGGGGGGCATTAAATGTAGCAATATTGGGGAAGACTTTATTACGACAATAATTAATGAGATAATTAATGAAAAAGCACAAGGTAAAAGTTTTGCTCTCAATATCAAGAAATAAGATGGGTCCTCCATCAGTCAAAGAATAAAGCAAGCTAATACAAGTGGGCCAAAGGACAATACAAGGGCTAATACAAGTGGGCTAAAGCAAACCATGCAAAGGGGAATAATAACCGTGTTGGCACTAAAAACAGTGACATGAAATTGACTTTCAAGGAAAATTCCAAGACCCAATCTAAGTTTGATATGAGACAAACTTCCAAGCCACTAGCTATTCAAACATTAAACCATGTGGAGACAATCTCTTGAGATCATTCATAAATCTACTAAACTGGACCCCAATAAGAATACAATTGTTGCAATAAGGGAACATCATGAAGGCGTTAAACATGAGGAAAATAACATGGAGATATCTACTAGTTGGAACTCTATACAAGAGGAGGTGACAGAGGCAATGGGCAGACCTCCTGATTCATGCAATAAAAGGGGCATTGAAGCATCAACCAAATTGAAGATGAAGAGGAGTTGTCGTGTGATAAAACCAACAACAAAGATTTCAGAGGTCTTTGAGCATTCTTTAATGATTTGGACTCCTCACAAGATGTGGAGGAAGGGGAGGAAAGTGATGAGGGTATATTTATGGTGGAGGAGACGCCTCCACAGGAATAGAGATTGGTGCTCTCTTTTTCAGTTTATAGTGATCATGATATAAAACTTTTTTGTTTGGAACTATCGTGGTGT
Organism: Erythroxylum tenue; assembly: GCA_027568955.1. Classification (NCBI taxonomy): domain Eukaryota; kingdom Viridiplantae; phylum Streptophyta; class Magnoliopsida; order Malpighiales; family Erythroxylaceae; genus Erythroxylum; species Erythroxylum tenue. Next base: position 2,491,589 of record JAOSBM010000001.1, read on the forward strand.
GGGGAATGAAAAGTTCATGAAATTGTTTCAGCAATATGTTAAGACACATAATCCTAGTTTTGTGGTTTTAGTGGAGCCTAAAATAAGTGTCTACGTTGATGATGATGTTATAGCTAAACTGGGTTTTCCTTTCTCTCACCGAGTGGAGGCCTATGTTTCACGGGAGTATATGGATTCTCTGGAAGGAATGTATTGAAATCTCTGTCATTGCAAATCATCCCTAATTTATTCACATGAACGTATCATGGAGTGCCAGAGAATGGTGCTTTTTCACTGCTATTTATGCTAGTCATGTGGCTTCCATTAGAGTAAACTTGTGGCCTATTCTCAGTAAACTAAGTTCTGGTATTGACTCTTTCCCTTGGTTTCTTGCTGGAGATTTTAATGCTCGCTTATATGGTGATGATAAGAATGGTGGATCAGTTCTTCACTCCCTTCCTTGCCCTCTCTTTTATGAATGGGTTCAACATTGCAATATTGTGGACATAGGATTTAATGGTCTTAGATATACGTGGTCAAGAGGTAGACTATTAGAAGGGATTGATTTGGCTCTTAGTAATCAGAAGTGGTTTGAATATTTTTCAGTTCTCTTTTATCGTACATCCCCCAAAATTTTATTTAGACCATCATCCTCTTGTTATTCAACCCACCCCAAGAAGGAATGTTGATCAGAGATGTGCACTTAGATTTTTGGCTCCTTGGGTTACTCATGACAGATTCCAAGAACTTGTTAAAAGAAATTAGTGTGGTGAAAAACCTATCAATGAGACCATTAAGTGTTTCACTTCAGCAGCGAGTGAATGGAATAAGAATGTATTTGGCAGTATTGGTAAAAGGAAATGCATTTTAGAAGCAAGACTTTCTGGAATACAAAAATCCTTTGAGTGTCATCATTCCACTTCTTTGCAACAACTAGAAGCTCAATTGATGGTGGAATATGAACAAGTCCTTACTCAAGAAGAGTTACTCTGGAAACAAAGATCTAGAAGTGATTGGATTCAAATGGGGGACCAAAATACTACTTATTATCATGCCAAAACCAGAGCCCGTCGAAGTAAAAACAAGATTGAGATGCTCAAATTGAATGGCGAGTGGTGTATGGATGAGGATAAACTAAAGCAAGGAGTAATATAATATTTTTCTTAACTTTACACGAAAGAGACAGATAATATTCCAAAGTATGGTGTACGAGGTAATATCCCCACTAAGAAATTATGATATTTTTCATTTGACAAGACAAGTGGAAAAATAAGAGGTGAGATAAGCTCTTTTCGATATGGGTCCTATGAAGGCAGCAGGAAGCGATGATCTTTCTGCTTTTTTCTTTCAAAACCAATGGGCAGTTATGGGAGATTCACTCATGAGAATGGTATAAGAAGCATTTTTTAGAGGTCATATTCCTGTTGAGATTAATACTACGCTCCTTGTTCTTATTCCTAAGGTGGAGAGCCCTGAATCTTTCAATCATTTTCGTCTAATCAACCTTTGTAATGTAATGTACAAAATCATTACAAAAGTGCTAGTCAATTGTCTAAGGACCATCCTATCGTACCTTGTGCATCCTAATCAAACCAATTTTTGCTCATGGAAGAAATATCGCTAATAACATTATTATAGCATAGGAGGTAATTTACACTATGCAAAGAAGTATTGGGGGTAGATATATGGCAATCAAAATTGATCTTCAAAAAGCCTATGATAGGGTCCATGGGAATTTGTGGAAGATACTCTCATGGATATTGGCATTCCTAGCATTATTGTGCAGCTAATTATTAGCTGTATTGTCTCATATTCTATGCAAATCCTATGGAATGGCAATCTACAGAGAAATTTTAGCCGTCAAGAGGAATTAGACAATGTGACCTAATTTCTCCGTATTTATTTGTTCTCTGCATGGAACGTCTTTCCTTTGCTATTGAAAGAAAAGTTCAAAAAGGAAAATGGGTTCCTTTCAAAACAAGTCATCATGGTCTGACAATATCACATCTATTTTTTGCAGATGACCTTATCTTATTTTCCAAAGCTTCTAGAGGCTAAGTTGAGGTGATTAAGCAAGTGCTTGACGAGTTTTGTTCTAACTCTGGCCAATTGGTTAACAGAGACAAAACTATTTTATTTTCTTCACAGTGTCCCATCTAATCCCAATGCTTAGTAGCAGTTTTGGATTCAAACTCGAAAAGATTTGGGCAACTATCTTGGGGTGTCATTACAATCGAGTCATTAGGGGTACATATCAACCCACTACTGATAGAATCTTAAGAAGACTATCTGATTGGTCTGGAAAATGTCTCTCCTTTACTGGTAGAACTACTCAAACACAATCTGTTCTTTTAATTATTCCTTATTATACAACGTAAGCAACTTACATCCCACAGGCAACACTTAATAAGACTGAAGAAAATTGTAGTCAATTCATTTAGAGGGCAATTCAAGGTGAAAAAAGACTAAGTTTTGTGAAGTGGGATAGCATATACCAACCTAACGATAGAGGAGGTTTGGGGCTAAGAAAATTAAATGAGTGCAATGAAGCTTTTATCATGAAACTTGCTTAGCAAATTCTAGCTTCACCCTATGTTCTCTAGGTAAGAATTTTGCATGGAAAGTATATGCATAAAGTTGAAGGAATTCCTCATATTTTGATGCCAAAAATTATTCTTTTTTATGAAGGGTTATTTGCAAGATTTGGCCTCAAATGATTTCTAAAATCTGATGGGCGATTGGTTATAGGAAGACAGTGAAATTCTAGGATGACATTTGGATGGGAGACACCACCCTTTCTTCTTCTTTTAGGGTACATCTGAGAGATGAGGAAAGAACCTTACCTGTCTCTGAGATAACAAATTAGTTTCGAAATTGGTGGTGGAACTATATATCATCAAAGTTGCCTCCTTTTTGTGTAAAGATTGCAGATGTGAAGCCACCTTCTCCAAATGATGGTAATGACTAGTATTATTGGGGTTTATGGGGGGGGGTTGTCAAATCATCATATGAAGCTATTTGTAGAAATTCCTAGCATCCCTCTGATAAGGTCTAGAAGTTGGCTTGGCAATTCCTAGGGCCTCAATGCATCTGATGCTTTCTTTGGTTGGCTTTCCAGGGTAAGCTCTTAACTAACTTGGAATTATGTAGACGACATATTGGGGAGCATCCTTATGGTGTGGAGGAATCTTTGGTTCATGTTCTCTGGGATTGCATTGAAGCACATGTCATTTAGGAACGCTTAATTGCTTGTATTCATCTACAAGGTTTTTTCAACAATAATTTTAAAGATTGGTTGGTTAGAAATATTTCTAAAAAAGAGCGTTCAAGTTTTGATGATGATTGACAGCTTATTTTTGGGGTTACTTGCTGGATTATTTAGAAGTGAAGGAATAGTAGAGTCTTTGCAAACAAAAATCTTAGGAGTAAGATTTCAATCATCATAGCTCAAGTTAATGAGATTAAAAGAGTTAACATTGTGGTTAATGAGACTATGCCTTTGCAATATGAATGTTTAATTGGTTAGGTCCCTCCAAGGGAAGGATGGATGAACCTTAATACAAATGGTGCCTTTAAATCTTCAATTGGTGTGGCTACAATAGGTGGTCTGTTGAGGGATCAAAATGGATGCTATAAAGGAGGCTTCTCTATACACAAAGGTAATTGTACTCCTGTTGTTGTTGAGCTATGGGAGGTTTTACAAGGATTAAAGTTAGCTTAGGCAGTTGGTGTTCGAATTCTCATCTTAGAGGTGGATAGTCTTTGTGCGATCAAATTGCTAACTAAGGACAATATTCTAATCAATCAAAATTGGTCCCTTGTGAATGCTGTTAGAGGATGTTTAAGTCATGACTGGCTAGTGCAAATTGTTCATAGTTACAGGGAAGGAAATTGTGTGACAGATTGGATGGAAAATATGTCAATGAATCTCCCTTTTGGCTACCATGAATTTTCTCTTTCTTCTGTTGGTTTTTTTTTATATATTTTTAGGGAGGGATAAGGTTGGAATTGCCTACCCTCGTTTATGTCCTATGAATTAAGGCTTTTGCCTCTTCTTTCATTAAAAAAAACTATGATTAGTTGATCTTTGAAAAGTTTATAGTTTATAATCATAAAACCATATCTTCTTTTTTTCCAGAGTATATAAATAATAATATACTCGCCTTCTCAAGTCCTACCAACTTCTCTTGAATTTCAATAATGCAAGCTTTCTAATAATACTTGGGAATATACAAAACATTAACATACCTTTGGCACAAATCCTCCAATCTAAAATTATATTAGGAGAAATTTGCAAATTTAATTCTAAACCACCTTAAAGCATATAACATGTCAAACTTGTACAAGACAAAGCTTATCATAGTTACTAGCCAACTAAAAAAGTTGTATGAATTAGATCAGCATATCAGTCTCACCAGTTATATTCTAACACAAAATAATATTATTTGATGTGTCACAAGGCAAAGTTAAAAATACAATTATGTTAACCTAGATAGTTCTTTTACAAGAGGAATATTAACGAAGTCATTGCTATTGTTAGAGGCTTATAACAGGATGATAAACCTAAGCAACTATTCGATGCAATTTAAAGAAATAATAAATTTAAAGGAAGTAATAATATATGTATATGAAATTAAATGTCTAGCCTTCTTGCCTATTTTGATCAGCCTAGTTAAGGACTTATAACAAACCCTTCCTAAAGGCCTAATAGCAAGTTCAAGTAGTTAATTAAATAACTGTTTTGAGGCATACTTTTAATCAACAAGCACATGCCATGAGATTCAATGGTCTTTTCAAAGTTACACAATGTGAACCAATAGAAAATATTTAAGTCGGTGTTAAATAAATGAGAAAGAAAAGAAATTTAAGACATTTAAGCATACAATATATATCTATATAACTCTTACAATTTTTAAAAATCAAAGTATACTATATAATCATAACTTAAAAAAAGAGGACAAAATAATGCAAAGATACTTATATTCCCAACTAATTTCAACTAATATATAAATACCGTAATACTCCCCCTCAAGTTGGAGCATGCAAGTTGCAAATTTCCAACTTATGAAGAAGAAAGTGAAAATTTTAATTTCCAAAACCTTTACTAAACAAATATTCTAACTACGAATGTGAAAGAAGATATCGTGGCAATATTTCTCTTAAAAGAAGCTTTTATCTAATAAAATGACATTCTAGTTCAATATGATGTATTCGCTCATGAAAGACTGGATTTGGAGCAATGTATAATGCCACATGATTGTAATAAAATGGAATAGTAGCAGACTACTCGACTAGTAAGCTATGAAGCCATATTAGCTCACTAGTTGTTATCACCATTACTCTATATTCAACTTTTTCCAATAAGCGTTAAATTTTAATTTACTTATTTGATTGCCATGAAATCGTAGAAGTTCCTCATTGCAAATAATAACTAATAACTAAATTTCTGGTGATAGGACAATTGGCCCAATCCGAATCACAATATGCTACTAGATTGTGATCATAATCACTAGCCAACATAATACCTTGTCCAGTGGTGGCCTTCAGGTAGCGTAAGATATGAGTAAGTGCATCCTAATGTTTTACCCTTGGATCATTAACAAACTGACTTAATACATGCACTGTATATGTAATGTCGAGATGAGCCACTGATAAATAAAGTAAGCGACCAACCAATCTCTTATACCAAGTGGCATCTTCGATGGGTGCTCCATTTAATGTTTACAAATTGTTATTTGAATCTATTGGCACACTAATAGGTATTGCTTCTAATATTTTGGTATCAGGCAAAATATCTAACATATACTTACGATGGCTTAAGAAAATTCTTGAAGATTCACATACCACTTCAATACCTAAAAAATATTTCAGACTTTTTAGATCTTTAATGCTAATGATCATTCAAATAATTTTTTTACCTTTCATATATACTTGAATTATTTTCAACCAAGATAATATCATCTATGTACACCAATAACCCTAAGAATACACCTTTAATGCTTTTGACATTTTTATAAACTAGTTATGGGAAGCTTGCTTCAAACCATCAAATGACATTTGTAATTTGTAAATTGCCTCAGAAATAATGGAAGTAATCTTAAGAGGGAGACGCGTATAAATTTCTTCATCAAGATATTCATACAAGCAAGCATTATTTACATCCATATGGTGCAACTCCCATCCTTGTGCTATCGTTACTAATAGAAAACTTCTCATAGTTACCGTTTTTGTAACCAATGCATATGTATCATTGTAATCTTCTCCTTCAATCTGTATGAACCCTTGTGCCACAAGTCTTACTAAAATCATTCGATTAACCCATTGGAGTTGTATTTGATATGGTAAACTCATTTATATCTAACTAGTATCTTCCCTAGTGGAAAAGTAGTAATGACGTATGTATCATTGTCATTAGGTGCCTCAATCTCCCTCCTCATTGCTTTTAACCATCTTGGGTCCTTGACAACTTCTTTATAAGTCTTTGGTTCATTACTTATGATGATTGCTCCTAGAAAAGCTTTATGAGAGCTACTAAACTTATTGTATGAAATATAGTCTGTTATAAGATGAGCCTTACTGGCATATGCTAACAAATCAGTGACTATGGAGAGACATATTTAATAGTTGGGCATTCATAATCATCCAAATACTTTAGCAAGTGATGAGTCTTTTATGGTCGATCATCAATGGAACAATTGGTTGAAATTCATTTTCTTGCCTCAAAATGTTATCACCATTATTATCTATGTCTTCAGAACTAGTGGGTTACAAATTGATGGGCTAAAATGAACTCACTCTTTTGTGACGATTTTATACTATGACTTGGAGGAATGGTCCTGCCCTTTTTAAAATGTAACCTTTTGAGATGAGGGATTTCTAGCTTCATCACTATATGTCGTTTCATCATTCTTATGAGCCAACATATCATCATGGGTAGTAAGATCATCAACTACTAAAAAACACAACCAACTCTAAGCTCCTCTTCATTGTTAAGTCAGCTTCTTTCTTTGTAAAGGAATGCATTTTCATAAAATATTATGTACCTTGATACAAATATATCTTTTGTGTCTATGCTATATATATTCCACCCTTTCTTTCCATATAGGTATCTAACAAATATGCATCATTCTGCTTATGCATCAAATTTATCTGGCTTCACCTTAGTCTTTTTGTACAGCAAAGACATCCAAACACCCCAAATTGAGACAAAGTAGGAGCTTTTCCAAACAATGCTTCAAAAGGCATTATCCCTCTAACACCTGGAAAGATATATGGTTAATGATATAACATGATAATATAACATATCACCGCATGCATTCTCCCTAAAAGTTTATCGTTAACCTTGCTTGAAATCTAAAAGCTTTGGCTACCATCAATATATTTTTGTGCTTTCTCTTTACTCTATCGTTTTGTTATAGAGTTTTAACCAGAGATTTTTTATGTCAAATCCCATTTTCATCAAAGTATTTCGTCAAGGATCCTAAAAACTCAGTTTTTGCTATCACTTTGCTACCTCTACGCCAAATTGTCTTTTAACCATAGCAAAGTTAGAGAGAAACACCTTATTAGTTTCATATTTTTCCCTTGGAAAATAAACTCATATGGCTCTACTATAATTATCCACTATTGTTAAGAAATAATATGCGTAGAACAAACTTTTAGTATGATACTTTCCTTACAAACCACAATGTATTAATCCAAAAAAGTGTTAAGCTTTATTATCACTTAATGAAAAGGGAGTTTTAGTCCATTTGGATTTATGACAAATTTCGTATTTCTTAGTATCACTTCTAGTAGATCAAAAACACATATCTCATAAATATGAAAAAGAGTATGATAAGATGCATGTCATAATCATTGATGCCATAAATCCTCAGAGTTATCTTTCCTGGTTGCTAAAGCCATATGATTATGAATGCTTCTCAAATAATATACACCATTCCATAAATCACCTAGTCCAATCGGTATCCGTTAGGTGGCATCCTGTATAACATACATGTTCAAATAATAAGTAACAATGCATTGCATATCATCACTTACTTATCTAACAAAATAAAATTACATTTAAAGGTAGGGATATAAAACACATATTTAAATAATATTTTTAATGAACCCTTATATTCTCATTTTTAATGACATTCAATGTCACTCTATTAGGAATAGTGATTGCATTTCCAAGATTTAGTTCATTAATATTTGAAACTTGTCCAATTTTGCCCTTATAAAGTGCCACTGTCAAATTTCCATTCTGTCATGCTCTCACAATTAGAACTCTTACCATTAAGAGTCTGTGCAATTTGATTTTTAATGTTATTAGGTCCTAACAAAGTTATTAAATGCTCCATTTAGGTTAAATATAATTGAGGGAGTGATATGGTTGCTTTATCAATTCTATCTCATCTTTGACTTAGGCCACTAGTGTCTTATATTGCATTAGCATAGCCACATCCCTTGCCCTGCCACGACCACAGGCTGCTTTACCCTATTTTAGTGGGTATACATTTAGTTAATAACATTTATCCGCAATATTTTCCAACTTCTTATAATGAGAGCAAAAAAGGGTTCACTAACTTTATTAAGTTGACTGAACTAGTGCCATAACCAGCATGCTCCATATGTTGTCCACCTTTTGTCACAAATAATGAAAATTGAGTTTCATCCCTTCTCCTTACTGTATCATACTATAACTCTTCCTAAAAAATAATTGAGAATACTTTGACCAAATCAGGCAATGGTTCTATAATAAAATTAATGAATGTACAATGAAATATTGATCATTTAAACCAAGCAGGAATTTGTACACCTTTTGATTTTCCCTCTCCTCTTTTATTTGACTTATCATTCCACAAGTGTAATATGGGATGTCAGAGATAAGTTCCAACTGAATCCAAAGTTCCTTCATCTTTGAGTAGTAGTCAATGACGGTCAAACCTTCTTACTTTAGTCAACTAATTGTGCTAATTGATACTCTTTCGGTCCACTTTCGTGATCATATCTCCTATGTATTTCATTCCACACCTCTTCAGTGTTGTCGATGAATGCCACGATTGGCTAAAGCACATGTTCAAAGGCATGGAAGATCCACACCACTACCATGGAATTACACATGTATATGCTCCTCGGTCGGGATCACCATATGTCGGAGGTCTCTTTAGAGTTTCGTCAATAAAGGCAAGTTTGTTTTTAAAACTTATATTGTTCTTTAAAGTTTTTGTTTAGATAAGATGGTTTAAGCCATTGAGCAAAAGTTGAGTAATTGAAGTCCTTGGATTATATGACAAATTCAAATAATATGATGATATAGTTTTGCTTAATGAATTTCCTCCTCCACTCATGATTATAAATGCAAAGTTCCATATGAATAACGCCACAAGAACTAAGTAATATTAATGTTGAGCTAGAAGTCATAGGACACCAAACAGAGTTTTGTATGAGTGATTGAAATCTCGAAATTAGGAAGGCTTTAATACCATAAACCAGTAGAAAATAATTGAAGTTGATTCTAAACAAATGAGAAAGAAAGGAAATTAGGTAAAAGCCTCATATGTCAAATAAGGCATATGAGCATATAATATATATATCTGTATAGCCTTTATAAACATTACACAGCAAGATATAATATATAATTAAAATAAGGAGGAGAAAATAATATAAAGAAATATAATGGTCAAGAGAAATGTTTTGACAATTCGCATGACACCTTAGCTTTGAGGTTATATTAATACCCATTCTTAACACATTTGTAGTAACCATTGCTTTTGAGAAGGAAGTGAAAAGACATTAATCACTATAGTGTTCCCTTCAGATGGATAAAACTCATATCTTTAAGGAGGTTCAAGTAAGGACATAAAATTGTATATATAAATGAGACAAAAATTTTCCTAGATTAACTTTAAAACACAAACCTCATTGTAGAAATGTTAAGCCTTACACATAATGCACACAAGAAGTTTAAAGCATACAAGTAAGGATTATTGTTAGATTTAAAAACACAAAAATTTGAGCGATTAGATGAGTTTGAGGTCTTAGGGATATGGAATTATCAACATGCCAGACCTTACTTTTAATGATCTTTCTTTAAAAAATGGTGATTGTGTTTATCCAATAAACATTAAATAAATGAATATAAATCTTATAAAAATACTTTTATTAAATTTTATATCAGGTATGAGGGGCATCATTACAAAAGAATCGCGGTTATGAAGACAAAACAATCATACTATATTCTAAGATCAAAATAAGCAAAATACCTTAAGGCTAACAGCAGGCAGAACACTTTAGGATTAATACTAAATAAAACATGTTAGGCTAACAAAAAGCAAAACAACATGTTAAACAAAAAGAGAATCAACAAAATAAATAATGAATAAAATGATTGACCAAATGACTAATAAAAACCATGTATCAATTAATAAAATAAAACAGCAAGCAAGTACAAGGTGAAACAACAAATTAACATAATGATATGCATGTGAGATAAAATAATAGAGTAGAAAACATATTTTACTTTTAACAACATATTTACCAATCAAAATGGAATAAGAGATGCAATGGTTAATAATCGAGACACCAAAGTTGAGAAATATAATGAATAATTAAAAATAAATAATTAAATGTTATTATACAAATTTGTATTCAAAATGTCAAAAATTTTGCCATCATGCTTGCAATAGAAATTAGGAGTTAATGTTATAGAATAATATGTTTTGTTGGACATGGAATGAAGGAAAAATATAATAATGGCATTTGATGCAATTATATATCTATTAGGACATTATCTAAATATTAACATTTCCTAAATATAAAATTATTCTTAACTCTTTATTAGCCTTGAGTATTATTGACTGTGATTAAAATATTCCAGATTAGAGTAAGTAAAGAGTTTCCTTTAGCCATGAGTGACTTTTTACCTAGTGATCATGATCTTTCTTCAATTCTCTCCATAGCCAACCTCCCTTTTAATGTTAAACGTAGAAATTACCTATCTTCCTGTAGAAAGCCATATTTATGATACTTTATTGCATTTGCTCAGTCTCTACAATATACTCCCGTTACCGTTCTTGCACAAGAAGTATTAAAATTATTCTTTCTACCAATTGTCCAAAGGTCATTCTTTTGCAATTGTATATAAGAAAGTTGGTTTTTTTTTTCCTCTTCTAAAAAGATTGATGTTTGGCGAAACAATTACTGACGAACCCCATCTCTATACTCGATGTTTTGATGGGGCACCATAACCATCAGGGCCTATCAATATCACTTCAACTTGATATCACGTATTTTTAGTTAGTTTTAACTCGAATAAGGATGATCCTCTTTGCTTCTCACTCCCATAATTCATGTGTTTCTTTATCGCAAGTTTCAGGCTTGTAGGGTCAAGACTGACTAATCGTCAATCTTGATTAGAGATATGCGATGTGCATGCTTCCCCTACAGTTTGTTTGTACTCTCTAGGACTTTTCTAACTAGAACTATGATACCACAGCAATGTAACCCATATTGGTCCATTGCCTGTCAATGACATCTTACATTGTCCTATTGCTTGAAATGGCTCGACAAGGACTTTTAGAAGTTGATGATGCCTGTATGTATCCAGTTATTTTGAAAAACTTCACCTTCTCAGTTGTCAAGTTTGAATTTGCATATAACCGGTGACTAATTTGGTTGGTTTCAAATGGTACCTGACACTTGATTTTAATTTAACAACGACTTTTAAAAGCAATAAATTTAGTAACGACTCAAATTACTTTTTGAATTTTTATTAAAAATTTACTTAACAGTATATTTTGATATTTGTTAAATAAATTTTACAGCAAGAACATCTAGTAAAAATCTCGCTGAAATGTGGAAGTTGGAGAGATTCAATAGTACACATTTCTTACATCTAATTAATAGAGAGGTTGTTTCCGACCATTAAATAAATTGTGATCTTAATTATAGTTACATATTATATACAATATGTACTTTATTAAACCAAATGATGACTAAAGATTGCATTGAAACATAATTTATACATTTAAGTTTTATTTAATAAAAAGAGAGTAGGATGATATCTTTGAAGAATGCTTATTAGAAGATGCTGGAGACTTATTACAAGATGCTGGAGACAATAAACTTAGAGCGTGTAACAGGGAAAGATAAGTTCCAAGTTGGTAGTAACAAAATGGTCCCATGGAGCTTTGGAGTAAATCATCAATTTTACAGAAATGAACAGCAGTTAAAAGTTTCAAAAAAAAGAGGACCAATCAAAACGATCGTGCTAAGTTGTTTCAATCATATATATGCGTATGGGGAGCTATATGGGGTTTTTACATGATCGAATCTGACAGAAAATGGGAGCAATTGAACTGCAATGGTAAGCAATTATGTAAACCCAGCTAATGTTCTTGTCCTACCAGACCACCATGTCCAAGAGTCCTAACTTGTAGAATTGAGATTGTACTTCTCATCCCCTTTCCTTTGATACATAATCACTCAACAGCTCACACTGCACGCATATTTCTACTGTATAGAATATTTCAATGGTTTATAATTGGTATAATAGTATGATACATTTTCTTGTGTCCCTTTTAAGGGTTCTCTGGTAAAGAGATGCATATGATCCCTCCATGTTTAGATAGACAGGACAGGGGAAATATAAAAAGAATTGGAGCAAACCTGATCAAGGGTCCAAAAGGAATATGTAATTTAGGCAGCCAATTTGTAAGGACTTTTGACCATGTCCACTCTATATGTCTCTTCTTTTCATTTAGTTGTTATTTTCATATAGCCTCCTACTTGAGAGAAAAGCAGAATAAGAACTAGCAGAATGGCTTTAGGGAAGGCTCCAGGAATAGGAGCTTCTTTCAAGTTATGATTTTTGGTAGAGAGTAAGGGGGTCTTCTTGCTGCTAAGTTAGGTGAGTGTGTGATGAGCTCTTCCAGAGAGCACATCTTTATTGAAAGATGCTAAAGAGATAGACCCATTTACAATGTCAGGAAGTAACATAAATTCCTTCAATGTCAGGATGTAACGTAAATTCCTTCACCGACTATCACCCTTTTGCCAGTTGCTACTTTGCAGGGTTCTGCTACAAAGCTCTCTGCGACTCCTCTATATAAATCTTCCCTTTTTGGTACATTCCATAAAGAATAAATGCACAATGTAACAGTGGAGACCAACTTTGTATATATTTATGCATAAATGATTCTTCAATTTAACTTTCTTTTGACTAGAAGCACGAACATCCAACTCATTCCACCATCTCCTTCTTCCCCCATCTCAAGTGAGATCGATTGTAAAATATTATTGGGTGGCATTCAAGATTTAGGTCAAAGAAAGTATTGCCATGTAAATTAACGGTCAACATAACATCAACGGTATTAGCATTAAGATAATCAGAATAACGTCCATACGTATCAGAAAACATGCACGATGTCGCTGTACCACTATATCCTTGGGTCACAAACGCATAAAAAGAATATAAGAATTAATTTATATAATGGCCAGTAAAGCCATTGCACAGTCTACCACGAATACTCTGACAATACCAAGTACATATCAAAATCATTAATATAGACCAGAGCATGGCAACTTATGATATCTATCTATCAGAGAATCGCCCGAATGTTTTGATTCAACACCATAAATCCTATACATTGCATCCCCAGTCCCCACCCAGCCTCTTTGTGCAGAACCCTACTAGCTAGTATATATCTCTTTATACTAATTTTTCTTTTTCGATAAGAATGAATAAGAAAATCCAACCATTTGTCTTGGATGATCTCAAGTACCATTATAGTGAATGATCTCAAGTACCATTACAGTAGAAGCTCCCTGGTCTCTTTTCTTTTGATTTCTTTGGTTACATGCGCACTACATCAATGCACTGGCAGGAAAAGAAAAGATGTGGAGCAAGGTCCAGTGATAGTAGGACACCGTTTGAATCCTTATTTCATTACAAACTTGTTACAATTAAATCCAGCAATAAGAACTTTTAGTAAATAATAAATAAATGTAAGGACTTGGGAGTATGCAAAACTCCATTATTTCCTTACGATCCTTAGTTCAGAAAAGTTGCCCTATACGTTCCAAAATAATCTTACATAAGGACACGCTTAGGGCACTTCCTCGTTCTACGTATGATTTTGCCATAAGGAAGCTTCTAAATGTCTTTGAAAAAATAATACCCTAAACATAAAGTTTGCGAAATTGGGTTGATATACAAATGAGGATGATGATAACATGGAAATCCCAGTCATAAGCACAAAAAGGTAATAAATCTTAGTGATGGCAATACACAAGTATGAAAGAGAGGGCATAGGATTCCCAGAACCTTTCTCTTTAACAAGAGCGTGCTTTGTAGAAAAGATAGAGGAGAAAGTGAGTGCAAATGACAAAGATCCAAAACCCCAAAACCTTGAAAAGGTGGCTCTTATACCAAAAGATGGTGACCCCCCACCATGTATATATAGCTGTAGGAAGTGAACCCCAACACTCACTATATAAAAGTTTTGTATATGCTAAAAAAAATTTGTTTTCACACGTGGGGCCTTATTTCCCTTTAATTTTATTCCTTTCCTTTTGTACATAGCTATATAGGATCAAAGAAGGAATACCTTGCAACTAGTCTTTGTACAAGCTTCACATTTCCGGTGAGGAAGTTGAAAAGAAAAAAATAGATAATGAATCATTTGTTTCTTCGATTATAACAACAACAACTCAGTATAAATCTCGCTGAATATTGCAGAACGATTATTTTTAATCGATTCATCTAAAATTCTTATTATTGTATTTTAGGCCACATTTTTATAAAATATAACTTCAACACAACTACAGCACCATACAGATTCTTAAAAGAAAGGATATTAAACCAAGGTTTTTTGTTTTTTTCAACTTGTTTTGGTGAAAGTGTGTAAGGTGGAATCAACCCTGTATTTAATATATATTGAGCCTCAAGCTTTCTCTGTAGGGTAAAACAAACCCTCTTTTTCAGCCTTCTTTTTCGACTTTCTTGTCTTCTTTTTCGATAAGTCCAACTTGTTTTAGGCCGAAAAGAAATAATTAGGAAGAGCCTAACAAATCCTCATCATTTGGGTCCCGTTGGAAACAAAAGTAAGGATTATGGTTTATAAATAAGCTACTAATTGGAATACTTATGGGACACAACACAAACAACAAGACATCTGCTTAGCCAAAACATTCAACGGGATTTGCATTGTATTCTATCAAAAAGGCACTTCACCTCGTAAAGTTTGTCCCACAATGAGTTTGTAGTTTGAACATGTGTCTTTGCCAAGGATAGATGGATTGATATTTAAATTAGGACCGCGAATCATGCAGTATTAGCAGCTGTATATAAACCGTAGTCCTGTTGTTAGTCCAAAGAACTCGATTTGGAGACAATGTTTAACTACCACCAATGGTGCAAGTGTAATGCCACAGTAATTGATGAACTGTTTCTTTCATTTAATTTACAACCCTTCTCGTTTTGGATTCTTTTTTTTTTTCTACCCTCTTTTTCGTTATGCTCTTTTTTCTTTTCTTTTTCTTGAAAAGTTGGAGTCGCAAGGCAACAAAATAGATATAAAACTGAGACCTTTTCAATGGCAAAGGGACTCAGTAATTAAGGGAAAATATCACATAAAGAGATGATGATATCATTAGCAATATTATTTCTCCATTAATCTCTCAAATCATCAGGAATAAGCAAGATGGTTTGGGATTTGTTCTTTTTTCTATGTTGGTGTCAATTTGTAATGAGCGTGGCCTATAAACTTATATATGTCCCCATCAAGTTTAGGCATCATTAGCTAAAGACCATTGAGCAACAAAAGGGAATAGTTCTCATTATCTGGAGACTATTTACCATTATAAAGTAATGGTTCAAAGGTGATCAAATGGAGCCAAACTTAAAGGAAAAGCTGAATAAAGGAAAATGACCCACATTACTATCTATCTGGGATCAAATTCACGAGAAACGAAACTGTACAAATCACAAAAATGAACAAGTGATTCTCCTAAACCCTTTAATCCTATGAAATGAAATCCATTTTTCTTAATCAATTATAAAGATAGATTGATTGAAATAGATGCAGTCATTGTTCAGAATAAGTAATTATTGTAATAACTAAAACCAAAAAAAAATTTTAAAAAAAGAGCTTCATGCACAGTAAGAGTGGCCTAGAGCCATCTCCGCTGCGAGCTGGAGATCAAAGTTAAGTTGATATGATAAGCTTATTGAATATTTAGTATCTAATGATTCTCACAATCCCTTTTTGTTGAGACTTGAGGCTCCAAAATGTCCCACGTGCTATTTCTTTTTTGCCTGAAATTTTGATAGAAAAAGAAAAGAGAGGCTGTGACATTGCAGCTTATGGTTGGCTGCTAGGACGCTCTGCTCAACATCATGAGTTCAGCAAAAAGCCAAGTAGATCAGCCCCACCCCGTCCTCTAATCAAATGCATCCATCTCTATGGGAACTTGGGCCTCACCAAGCTCCATTTATAATTACTTGATTAGCTTGTGTTTCCTTAACCTAATTATGTTTTCTTAATTGAAGATTTAAATGTCTACACCCGATAAATTGATGAATGACTCATGTCAAAGTTATTTTCTGTTTTTTTTATAGCAATAAACATATTGTGGTATAAAATTTTCAAATTTTAACTTTGAATAAATATGTGTTAAATTATTTTATAGACACTACTACTAAAATTAGATTGGAATAGTTATACAATATTTGTCACATTCGAAATAATTAATTATGTAATAGTTTTTACTAAACTAATTTAACAAAATTTAATAATTTTTTAAAGTTTCTAATCGTATGAAGATTATTTTCAATATTTTAAAAATCAGGCTGGAAGTTTATTAGATCTTTATAGAATTGTTTAAAAATTGAATAAAATTAAATAATTTAAAATATGATTAAGGAGAGTGTATCTATAGAAAATTTAAAGTTTAATTGAAAAATAAGATCATTATATAAAAATTAATTAGTTTGATTTGGTTTATAAAAATTAATTAGTTTAGAAAATTAAATGATTAATTAATAAATTGATGGAATTTTAATAATAATAATTATTAAAATAAATCTAACTGGAAAGTTAAAAACTGAACGAAAAAGTTGGTCTATTTAAGGATTTTACAATTGAACTGGGAGAATCAGTTTAGTTTTTTAATCGTTGAAATTTTTAGTAATTTAGATTAATAGGAATATTGTTTTAAATGAATAAAATTACAAGTGAAATTCTCATCTTTATCCCATTTTTTCTTTAACAATTTTTTTTAAGAAGGAAATAGTCGAAACAGGTTACAAAATGAGTCGAGGGAAACAGGTCCCCAACATATCCTCTACAAGGAGAAAATGACACCTAATGGGTGGGGCTTCGAGATAAGTGATCCCTAGATCGAAGTGTGTGGTGTAATTTACTAATCAATCGGCGTATCTGTTGCTCTCTCGATATATGTGTCGATGTGTAACAGACCAGTTTTGGGTAAGTAGCTCATGGATGCCTTGAATGAAGGGGATTGAGGGCCTTGGCTCTGTTGGCTGCTAAAGAAATCAATTGAAGTGCAGTTGTGAAATCCACTTCCAACTCAATCTAACGGTAGCCCAGATTCCATGCGATTGTGAGTCCAGTAAAAATCTCCCAAAATTTTGCAGACATTGGTGTACATCATCCTAGATTTTGGGTTAACCCTCCAAGTCAGTTGCCTGCACAGTCCCGTAGAAGCCCATCGGCTATGGCTATGGACGAGGAGCGTTTACTGGTGCTATCGGTATTGAGTTTCACCAATCCCGTTGAAAGTGTGCTCCATCCGATACAGTGCTAATGTAGAGGGCGAGGATCGGAAGCTACTGGAGTCCGCCATGATACATAATAAAGTATAAAAAACTCTTATAAGGATTTGAACAACATGGAACATAATACTTGCAACAATTTCTACTATTGAATTTGTTAATAATAAAGAAGTCAGAATCGCTAGTAATCCCTAGTCAGCCATACAAAGGTGAATTCGTTCCAATTCTAGTAAGATTTATAAGGCACTCAATTCTTTGTATATATAGTTGAAATATAAAATTAAAGTAAAAATAATGAGATTTTGAGCAAGATTGACTGTCTTTGGTCTTCATATTCTACCTGTTTTCCCTTTTTAATCTCATAGTGGAGATTGGCCTAAGATTAAGCTAGTCAAATTATTCCTCCCCATAGTCTACAAGGTGGCCAGAGTTTTGAGAAAATAAACATATATATGTATCAACCAGCTTCTCCTTTTATTATGGACCCCCTAGTGCCTCTCCAGAGTTGCAATATCTTAAAACTTCTCCATCATAGTTCCTCAAATGCCCTAATTCTCACCATTATATTTGTCAAATCATGCTTTCAGCTTTAATGTAATGTTGTGATTGATATTGGTATGGAACACCCTCTAAAAAGGTGGTGGTTTTTCATCACCCGTTGCCAAAATTTAGAGCCATAGTTTCAAGTTCAAACTCATTATGTCTCCTCCCCTTTCTTTTTCTTTTTCTTTTTAGCTATGCATACAAAATAGTGACTTAGTTCCGTGATTCTATAATTCTAAATTACTGATAATATATTCTAGTTGCGAGTAATTATAAGAATTAAAGATAATACAAAAATAATTACAATAAATTGTGATAATAATAATAAATTTGACCGTAACTATAATATTTCTATTACAAATTCAAAATTTAACTTTATTTATTTCTCAATATTTTAACATTATATTTTAATCATGATTCATGATCATATTTTAAAATTTCAAAGACATCAATATGACATATCAATTCAACTGTTAGAGTAATTAAAACCAAAGTAGATAATTTTTCTCACACCATCAAATGGGACCCGTGAATTGTGTTGTTTTAATTTATGCATCTTTGCCAGAAATTGTCAAAGATTACGAAAAGTTCTTTAAAATTTACAGTCATCAAATCACAACAACAAACAAAAGAGCCAGGACAACGAAGATGACCCAAAAGAACAAAGCTCACCTTCAGTGAAAGCCACCTCAAAAAATGACAAACTTATGGCATAATGATGGGATGAGAAAGATCATGAAGGATACAGTGAATGAGCTTTTCGAAATACTAGTTCTTGCTGGGGTTTCTAACACACACACACATATATATGTATGTATGCATGTATTGGGTTCTTCTCATACACTTGGAAAGTGTTGGCAAAATAAGCTTTTACATAGGGTACCACCAGGGTCGGTTTTTTTTGGGGTTTTCTCGCTCTTTGATGGCTGCTTGTGGGACAAATATCCACCGACCCCTTCTGTATCACATCTTCCACTTTTTACATGGCCACTCTATAGATTCCCTCTTCTTTCTCTTTATTAAAAAATACGTATATATTTATTATATTCATATGTTTTACGTGATAATAAAAGAGCATCTAACATTTAATTATCTTTTTACTACTAAGCTCATTACTTGAATAACCCTAATGGGCAGCTCAATTTTTCAAAAAAAGAAATAGAAATCTTGAACTTATGCATGTTGTGTCTATGTCCTTGGTTTCACTTTCATGGAGTTTTGTGTTCTGTTCAATCAGCAACTACTCCCCTTCTTTTGGCGGGAGATTTCATTGTCAAGAAAGTGACCAATCAAACGCCGATTTGTAATTTTCTAGTCCCCTCACGAAGGGGTTCCACTTCCACCATTTTAGGATTTGAAAATTCTCGATAAGGATAAGAATATTCTTTCCTCTCCATCTACGTGGCACATAGTTGTCTTGTCCACGTGGAATTTCACATTGTTAGGTAATACCTTAAACTCTGTTCAATGATTAAATAGTATTTGTTTCCAAAAATCTACCAAGGAACATGTAGGTTTAGAACCCTACGAACTATACAGTTTTGGTGAGCTAATTCCTTTTTAAATGAGGAATAGGAGAAAGTTCAATTGTAACTATGAATTTTGGTTTAGTTTCTATATATTGGGATTGACTGGTCGGCTAAGTGAGTCCCACACTACATGAAATAAATTCTTCTATCCTTTAAGTTCAAAATTATCAAATTATTCTTGTAGTTAGGTTTGTGTCCTTTCAATGAAAGAACTATGTATTGATTTCTTTTTTTTTAACAATTACGTGTTGACTTGGTAAGGTATGATATAGTTGAAGGGAAACTCTTTATAAGAAGATCGTGTCTTGGACTACCAATAATATCATTGGATTATAGTCTCTTTATTTGTACTAACAAAATACCAAACTCTATGTTGTTATTATAAGTAAATAGATTTGTTTAGAAATACGATTTAGTAGTAATTCCCTTGGAATAAGTTGCAATACTATTATATGTTGGGCTTACTATTTATGCTGGTCATTTTGATGTTGGTGTCATTTACTTTGACACTACACCTATCGGATACCACATACTCCTTTTAGAAGACTTATCGGGACTCTGTTTTTCTCGCCTAGCTGTGTAATTTTGGTTTCACTTTCCTTTTATTAAAAAAAAAATAGCACCAATAAAACCATAATATTTAAACTTTATAATATACAATGTTATGGGGTTTCACCATCATAGGATTTTCAATAAATTATTGCTATATCTATAATGGGATTGATCATAAGGTCTTTGATATGTAACATAATGTATACATAAAGAATGAGATTGAATCTCCTAACAACAACAATAACAATAACAAAAACAACAACTCAATAAAAATCTCGCTATATGCAGGTACGGGGAGATTTAGTAGTACGCAACCTTACTTCTAACTAATAGAGAGACTATTTTCAAATGATCACATGAGGAAAAAAAAGCTTTAAAATAAGTAATAAATTAAATAACACGATAAAGATAGACAAGATTAATAATAATAATAATAATAATAATAATAAAACTAAGTAGGAAAAAACTGAAGCTAAATTTCTAAAAAGTAAGTACTACATATTAAAAAGTTCAGACTAAGTATAAGAGAAAAATGTTAAAAGATTTATGAAAACGATCGATCTCTTTATCAGAGATTCTTTTTTTTTAATTGAATCTCTTACGAGAGATATCGATTATTTATCTTTATCTTAATACGCCCGCATCTTATAAATATTTAGAGGAACCTAAGTAGACTACTACTAATTGCCATTTTTTGACAAATCACTCGTATTTAGAGTGAGATGCTCAAATATATTTCAAGACTTGGATTGGGGTTGACGTTTTCAATGTCTATTGATTACAAGCTGTAATTTTCAGTCATCAAATTCTCTTAGGTAGAAATTTTGACTTTTAATAGAACGGTCGATTTTGATTTTGATTTCGTGGATCCCCTTTTGCTCAAAATTCAACACGGTTTTGGAAAGAAAGTTTCTTGGTTGACATGTCTACTTGTTCAAGATTTCTCATTTTTATACTCTTTTTGTGGTTTAAGAACGAAGGAGAAGAAGAGGGGTTGTGGTTCTCTTTTGCGATTATAATATACTCAACTCTCCACAATTTTATTATTACTCTTCCCTGTGTATTTAATCCTTTATAATCAGAAAGTCACGAAAATACCCTTTTTGTAAAATACCAAGAGAAGGTTTCGTAAGATTGATGACCCTTCTTCGACTCTCGCAAAGCTGGAAATTCTCATTGCCCTAGTTAGGTATATTACTTGCATTTTAATTTTAATTCAACAATAGATTAATGTTCAAACAAATTTGTACAAGTGTGGACCATCTTTTCCTTCTCAATCAAAAATAAAGTCTACCGGAGATTTAAATAATATATTATTATATTTAAAATGTATAAAAAAATCTAAAAAATATTTATATTAATACGTGAAATTATATATTTTTGAATACCACTTCTCATTATCGTGTTGAAGTCTAGTTTTCGCTTGAGAAACGTATGTAGGGCCATGTTGTGAAAATCGGACCGGACTGATCGGTTCGATCGGTGACCGGTCGGTTATCTGGCTCGATTCACCCATTAAAATCGGTTCTCAATTGAACCAATAAGAACCGGTCGGACCGGTCTGGTTCAATAATTTTTTATTTTTTATTTATTTTTATATTTTTTGGTATATTTTTGTATATTTTTAATTTTTTTAATATTATATATAATTAAATATAATTATTGCATAATTATGACGTTACACCGATTCGACCGGTAATTGAATCGATCAAACCGAACAAATCAATGATCAATAAGACTTCTAATTTAATGATCGGTCCGAGTTTTAACACATGCGGGGATGGGGGAAAGTGGGAGTGTAGTCATGAGGCATGAGTCATGACTGAGGAGGCTCTTCAGCCTTCATCCATTCATTAATAGTAATACTGTACAAGTCATGAGTTTCAGAGTCTTCATTTTTCAAACTTCTCTTCATACCCGCGCACTAACGCAAGAATCCGTTGATCCAAATTAATTATATATTGCCAACCCAATGCTCTTACATTATATGTCATATAATAAACAAAAACCAGACATCACTGTCCACACGACACAACTCGGTCTAATGTAAGAGAGAGAAGGGTTTCTGTGACGTTTCAAATAAAGTTGGAGAAAGAGAGAGAGTGAATACAGATTAGGAGAAAAATTAGATCATCATCACTCACACACTCAACTACAATCTCCACACAAGTTCCAATCGACTCCACCCATCCCATCTACTGTGATTATTGATCTACGCCTTCTTTTCCATCAAGATATGTTATGTACGAGTACTCGTAGTAGTGGTATGTACAAGGGATACTCGAATATCGAGGAAGCAATGGATTGCCGTTTCAGTCGGATGCCTTCTATTCCATTTTTGGTCCAGTGTCTGGTACAGTGAGACCCTTTTCGTTGAACGTCAACTGAGCTTGAAAGTTTAAGTATCCGAGGCGAATATATTGTCTATATAGGGTACTAAGTGATGGTTTTCCGGAGGTCCGTTTGAACCCAACAGTGTGGAGATCGAAAAGAGGAGGGAAAGATTGTTGGGTCCTTTTTTTTTTTTAATCTTATTGAGCTTTTAGGTGTGTTTTTTTTTTGGTGTTTCGTAAAGGGGTCGCCTTTATAGCATGCGAGTTGGTTTTGATAAAGGAGAAATAGGGAGCGTCAAAGGAAGGGGAAGACGGGTAGAGAAAGAGTAAATAGTGAGTGACTGTGAGTAAGGGAGTTGCTGACTACAGAATGAAAGAAACAAAGAAGAAGATAAATGGAGGAAATGAGGATTCCAAGAAGAAGGAAAGACATATAGTCACATGGACTCCACAGGTTCTGAGTTTTTTGTTCGGTTTTTCTTGTTCTTGGGGTCATTTGTGATTAATCTTTGTTTGATTGGAGTTTGTATGATTTTTGGTGATGCAGGAGGATGATATACTTCGTGAACAAATTAGCTTGCATGGAACTGAAAAGTGAGAATATTTTCTCTTTTGTTCTTCATTCTTTCGGTGTCTGCTCATGGGTTATTGTTTACTCTGTGAAGGGTCTAACTGTTCTGTTTTAACTGTAGCTGGTCGATTATTGCTGCTAAATTCAAGGATAAGACAACGAGACAGTGTAGAAGAAGGTCAGTGGAATTTTATTCATGGGGTTGCAATCATAATCATTACTTTAAATCCTATGTTAGCTCAACTTAAAGCGGCTAAGAACTTCCATCACTGGTTGACTTGGGGGTCAGATGGGAATTTTTGTTGTTGTTTTCCTCTTTTTAGCTTATGAAAGTCTTCCATTCTATCCTGATGGACAAGAGACTGTATATTGATTAGTATCTGCGTTTGATTTGTATCTCATTGTAGATGGTATACGTATTTGAACTCTGATTTCAAGAAGGGAGGATGGTCCCCAGAAGAAGACATGCTTTTATGTGAGGTAATTGTTTCTCAATTTGTTATGCACCAATCGCTCTTTGCATTCTCTTTTAAAGCTTTACCAGCGTGACTCTTTGGTCATTAATAGCTGTAATGAGTTCAGTGTAGTTTAACTTAACCTGCGGATTTACTGGGTTTGCAATCTGAAAAGTTGAGATCATCTACAGGCTCAGAAAATATTTGGTAACAGATGGACAGAAATTGCAAAAGTTGTTTCAGGCAGGTAAATAATATTCCTTCCCTTACTCATGCAGTTGGAAAATTCTTTCAAGGTAATGTGCTTATCTCAATTGCTTATGTTCGAAATTTATTGCCCCTACAGGACAGATAATGCTGTAAAGAACCGATTCTCCACTCTGTGCAAGAAAAGAGCAAAATACGAGGCCTTAGCAAAAGAGAATAAAACTACTTTTATTAACCCGAACAGAAAAAGGATCATATCTCATCATGGGTTTAACACAGATGAAGGACCAGCAGATGCAGGCCCTGTTAAGAAGCTAAGGTACAGCATGGTTTAGATGTCAGCATGCCACTGTAAGCTTTTATGATTCTTAACAATGTATAACTCATTTATGTTGGAACTTCAGGAGATCCCACATCCCTGATCATGCAGAAAGTAACGAAGTCAGAGATAGATCTCACCTACAATGTGGAAATCAGCAACCTAGACCTCCATTTGCAGTATTGGCTCAAAATGTTCGTGATATTAATGTGGCTGGCCAGGATCCTGTATATAATGCTAATGAGCTTTCTTTTAATGGTAAGTCAGTTCTAGCAAATCTTATTTGGTTGGTTTTCTGTATTAGTTACTTTTAGAAAACCACACAAATGGGAGATTCCTACAAGGGATACTTCCCATTTTCGAAAGTGCTGTGTCTTGATCAATTTAGCCTGTTCTTATTATTTTTCAATCTCATGACAGTTATTAAATTGTATACTTGCTCTTTATCAACAGCTCAAAACGGTAAACTTCAAGGAACTTTTCTCAAGAGGGATGATCCCAAGATAACTGCTCTGATGCAACAAGCAGAACTTCTCAGCTCACTTGCACTAAAAGTCAGTGCTGAGAATACAGAACAAAGTCTGGAAAATGCTTGGAAGGTATATCATGCTCTGGCTGTATAGCACTTTTCAGCATACTGTGTTTTCATTGGTGTTGTACTTACAAGTACATGCAACAGTACTCATGACTTATTTGACGCACATAGGTTCTGTAAGTCCTCATATTAGAATATGTGTACTTCAGGTTCTCCAAGATTTCCAAAATCGAAGCAAAGAAAATGACAGCCTCAGACAAGGTATCCCTGACAGTGATTTTCAACTCGAAGATTTTAAAGACTTAATAGAGGATTTGAGGAGCATTACTGATGGAAATCAGCCATTATGGAGGTAAGAAAAAGAAAATGTTAGGTCCAGGTTCACAAGGATCTATACCTCATAGAAAGTTTGTCTTGTCATTTAACTATATAGGCAGCCCGAGCTATATGAGTCTCCAGCCAGCTCTGAGTACAGCTCAGGATCAAATCTAATGTCATATACCGCACCTGAGAAAACAGAGGAAGCTCATACTGATATTGGTTCACTGCAAAAGGACATTGAAACTGAGTTGCAGTCAATTCTCAATGAAGAGCAAAACAGTGAAGGCAAATGTGAGAAAGGAATCATTTCCAGGACAAGCATTGCTGAAGGTATTTAACAGTGATGTGTGATTTAATGACCTTCAGAACATTACTTGCTATGGGAGGATAGAATTTCATAGTATCATAATTGAATGCTGCTGCAGTGGAGGTCTTCCCATCTTGCTATGAGCCAACAAACAATGATGTAGTGGTTTCTGCCTCATCTAGTATGGAGTTCAGCTCTCCTCTTCAAGTCACCCCACTTTTCAGATCCTTAGCAGCCACGATTCCTAGCCCAAAATTTTCAGAAAGTGTAAGTGACCCAACCTGTTAAGTTTTTACGATTATGAGTCCAGTTGTTTAGATGAGTGGTCAGTTTGCGAAGTTTTCCTTTATCTATCTGTAGCATTAGTTGGTCATCTTTGACTGTGCTTATATGATTTAAAAAATAAATTCTTATGGTTGCCTACACATGATAGGATTAGTGATTTCCGCAGTTATCAACATAGTTTAATGGAATTATCACTTTGGCTTCAGTTACCCCTACTATTACTTGCAGAATTCTACGGGGATAAATGATTGTTCTTGGCTGAATTGTGAATCTGTGATGATGAGGAGTCTGCTAATGATCAATATATTAGTGGGATTTTGTGTCTCCTGATAATGGAATCATTAACTGGAAACTTCTTAAGCAATTAAATCTTGCAATACTAGGATAGAATTTATTGGTGTTCATGGTATGTTGTCTATTGCTAAACATTGAGTCATATTAGGAAAACGTAACATTTGCTGCTGATTCCAAGTTAAATCATCGATCTTAAAAGAATTAAGTAAACTATATAATGCTATAGCTACTTCCTAAAGATTTAGTTATCTATGGTGAATATTAATTTTATTCAAAACTAACAGATGTGAATATTAATTGTTCAAGGATTGAGATGCTATAAATTGTTTATAACCATTCTAGGCTAATATCCCCAAGACTTGCAAGCCATAATCTGTTATAGATTCTCATTTTAAATTCCCATGTTTATAAAATTGAGAATGGAAAAAAAGAGGTAGCTCCTAACAGTAGAACAAGTGCTGGATTCCCTCAACCAATGTTCCTTCTCATCAAAGTGTTACCGAAGCATCACTCATGGTTGTATGAAATACTGTTTAGCACAGAGGTTGGTTTATGGAAGTCATCTAGCAGTTTACTTTTCAAGGAAACAAAGACCAAGAAATAGTTGCTATATTAGCAAAATGAACTGTCCACTATACATGAACAAAAACTAGAAAATGGGAAACTAAACTTAGGTCTAGTGTGGCTCTAGACAGCTAGCACAGCATTGATTAAACAGCTACTTAGGGATGCAATGCCTGAAACTACCGAATCTTTTCCCTCACAAGTCCCCTAAACAATCTGGCAAACATGCCTATCTTATTAAACAAGAAATTGACAAGCAATTGGAGTCGTCCTAATAAGTCTCATTATTTTCCAATAACAGGTGTAGTGTAGGCATTATAGTTCTCAAACTTTAGTGCAAAAACTAACCATATCTTTTTTGTTTCTTTTTGCAGGAGAGAAATTTTCTTCTAAAAACACTTGGCGTGGAGTCTCCTTGCACCAATCCAAGCTCAAATCACTCTCAGCCACCACCCTGCAAAAGAGCCCTCCTACAAAGTCTTTAACAGACTTCCTTGATCCGTCTCCATTCTACATTGTGTGCCATCCCTTCCCTTCCCTTCCCATCTTTAATCACTCCCAGGACGTCCAAATTGTGAGTATAGGATTGCAGCCGTCATGGCCTGAAGTTTTATGAGAGGCATATCAACATCTGCATTCCAAAACCCCCCCTGGTCTAGAATGCTGAGGTGCATTCTAGCCGCTCGGACACATCTAACAACGTGTTCTGAGGTCATTTTGTTTCCCTCACAAGAAGAGTATCACCCCAATACTCGCATCAAAACTCGTGTGTTCTTTATGTGTCAATTCTTTTGTTTTTGGCCTTTGATTTGTCTTGTGTACAGAACCTATAATTTAAGTCTTTAGCCAAGAGTGTAACTATACATCGGCAGCTCGTCTACAATATAATTGAAGAAACAGAGGAAAGAAGTAAAGGAGGATTAACCAGCTGATTGGATTCGTGTTGTTTTTGGGTGTGCATAGGGTATAGAATAAGTTTTTTTTTTTTTCCTGTTGTAACATAAACTTGCTATGATTGGAATGGAAACTTGTTTTGGGTTTTGGAGTGCATATTAAAACTTATTTTGTATGTTAACCATTGGCTCAAAGCCTACCATCCTACCAAACAAAAGTGAGAATTTCCACAAGCAGAACATGCACAATGCAATGCAAATGCAGTGAAAAGATAGAAGCTTGAAGAACATTCTCACTTTTACTGAATTGTTGCCCCTCCTTACTTTTTGAAGAAGCAGGAAATCTCGACCGTGGATTCCTCACCCTGCGAACATAAGACGAGAAGAAGAGACCTGGAAATGGGATAACCTGTAACACATCGTTTCATGTGAGAGGACTTGGCTGTATGACTTTGGCATTGAAGAAAACGAAAATCATCCCATGGGAATGTTGCTCTCTTTCTGAGAAAGTTAGCTTCTGAGGGGAAAGAAGGTCGCATGAACCATGTTTTTAGCAAGACTGCCAAGGTAAGGCTTGGTGGTGGTGGAGGACAATGTAATAATGACCAAACCAAAAGCTAGCGGCAAAAGAGCGAGAGGGAACTTCATACAAAATAAAGCGCACTCATGGCTCTGTAACTTTATTGAGACAAAGCTTAGTTGACTATTTTGACCATTATAAACAAGTATATTGGTCCAAATTTTCAATAGCCCATGATGTATATGTGACGTAGTTGAGTGGTCTGAGGCAGACTGTAACACACTGCTTGTAACAACGCTATTGATTTTTTTTTAGAATTTGAAAAAATTCATTGAGGAGAAATAAAATAGTGTACATCTTTGGACAGGGTCTTTCACACGTGAGATAAAACAGCTAGGAACATTAAACACACAGTAGAAACAAAACGGCAACGTTCAGAGAACTAAATGGGAATGTGTGCGATGCGGTTTAATGATTAGGGTAAAATGACTCTTCTTTCTCGAAATTTCAGATAATTACTCAATTGGAGAGGAGAAGGATGATGCTCTAGAAGCGCGACATTGCGGTGGCTTCTACTGCTCGTCTCTTCGCACAAAGGGAGATCTCATCACAGATATGCATAATCAACTCAATAAAGACTTCAACTTTATGCATAATCAACTCGATAAAGACTTCAACTTTAAAGATTATGTGAATCTCCACATATTAACGAACTACGTATTAATATCAGGGGAGTAGAGGGGACAACAGTGAACCTTCATACAAGACTCGACTAGAGAGGAGGTAGATCTGAAGGAGGTACGCCAATACATTCTGATACCTATAGGTGAGTTAGGTTCCTTCTAATCTTCAATAGTCTCCTTCTTTCATGAGTAGGTGAATACGAGAATCTGCTTGAAACCCAAAAATAGTTATGCACGAGAACTTTCTTCTTTTCAGTAACCCAGATTGTATAAAACACCTTATAGACTACCTTGATCTATGAATAAACATAGAGGACTGTATTCTCCATAAGAAAGCCAGTCCTCTGGTATAGTGTAGATTCCCTAATGTTAGCGATAGAGAATTATATAAGAGAGAGTAGAGTGTTAGATCTTTCTTTAAACCTGCTTAAAGACATGTAGCAACAACGACCATAAGAATATCCCTATCATATTTAGAGATATGTAGTTGAGATATCTCCGGTAAGATATCAGTGAGACTGGAATAATTAGTACCAGGGCTACATGGACTAGAAATTTTAGCCCAAATTTCCTTAGAGAAACCACACTCAAAGAAGAGATGATCCCTAGTCTCATCCTCTAGGTTGCAAAGAATACAAATCTTAAAAGAGGATAGGAATTTCAGTCTATCTATAGTGCTGAGCCTGTTCAACAAAGTTAGCCAAAGGAGAAAACTTGCAGTAGGTCTAAGAATAAATTAGTCTCCTCAAGACTTTTATATTGAGGAATGGGCAAAAGTCTAATTTCTTCTGAGGAGATCATCCAGTTGTCGTTTCTAATTATTTCATGAAGCTTAGCTCTCTTAAGGAACCTTCCCAATAAAGATCTTGCCAACTGATTAAGAATTAATGCCCCTTAACCTGTCCAGTTATCATACCATAGAGAAATTCTTTCCCTTGCCCCTATTTGACAAGTTATATTCTGTTGAACTTCTTCCCTCAATATGAGAATTTGGTTGAAGAACCAAGAGTAACTGCCTTTGATTCTTAGAGCCTAAAGACTCTCACCTTTTAATATATAGATGTAAATCTATTTGATCCACAATGATTGTTTTTCACTAAGGATTCTCCAAATTTTCTTGGTCATAAATAAGTTGTTTTTCTTGCTAATTGACTCCAATCCCAACCGACCTGCCTCTTTTGGTTGACAAATATGCTTCCAACTCACTTTTGCAATTCCTTTCTCACCATTTCCTTTTCCCTATAGAAACTGCTCATCAACTTTTTAACAGTTTTAATAAGCCCTTTAGAAAGGAATATGTAAGAACACTAGTAATTTTGCATTGACATAATTACCAACTTCAGAAGCTGAAGTTTCCCTCCATAAGATAGGGTTCTATTAGTCCAAGATCCCAATCTTTTCTAATTTTTTCTATTAAAGGGATACATCCACAATATCTTAGTCTCCTAGATGAGATAGGAATGCCCAAATATAGGTGGATCTTTGTTTTCGATGCCAGTTGCTTGTGACAAGGAATTAGATAGGTGAGCAGAACTTTTGGAAGGTATGAAATAACTTTTATGAAGATTGATACTCAATCCAAACATCTCCTTAAAAGTGTTGAGAGTACTCATAAGTAGGGAGACTAAATGAACATTTGCCCTGCTTAGAAGAATAAGATCATCTGTAAAACATAAGCTAGTTAGTGAAAGCTTCTTACCTTTGGAATGTTATCTGAAGTTGAAGTCATTAGAAGTGTTGTGCTTCAGCATAAGGGTGAGAACCTCCATGCAAATTAGGAATAGGTAAGGAGAAAGAGGGTCCCTTTGCCTAAGTCCTTTTTTGCCTTTAAACAACTCTATGGGGGGGCTTCCATTAATCAATATTTTTTCTAGGAGGCAGTAGTGATGCATTATTGAATCCATATGATAAACCTATGGGAAAATTTTATAACCTCCATAATTTGTAGCAGGAATCTCTAGTTAACATTATCAAAAGCTTTTTGTAGATCCACTTTAATAGTACAATTTTGAGGACTTCTGCTACGATTGTACCCTTTCAAAAACTCCTGCAATAAAAGGATATTATCCCCAATATTCCTGCTACTCATAAAAGAACCTTGATTCTCACTGATGAGTAAGTGTAGATCATCTTTCAGCCTATTTGACAAAATCTTGACAATGATCTTATAGAGGAAATTAGGACATGATATAGGTCTGAAATCACTCCAAGTGGTCGGGTTGGAACTTTTAAGGACCAAACAAAGAAAGGTCTTGTTAATCTCCTTAAGCAAGATACCGTTTTGGAAAAACTCATGCACAACCTCTTTAACTAATCTCCCCAAGCTGCTCCAAGTTTTCTGAAAGAAATACCCATTTAATCCATCTAGATTCGGAGCCTTTGAGCCATTCATATTAAAAACCACCTTCTCTATTTCCGAATTTGTAACAGGACTAATTAGCAAAGAAGCTTCATGTTCAGGAATCTTGGCTATAACAAAAAGCCTAAGGTCTACTCCAATTCCTACAGAGAGACATTCTATGCCTAAGAGATTTTTATAAAAATTCATGGCTTCCTTTGCTATTCCATCTTGTCCAAATACAATCTCAATAGCTTCGGTTTTTATGGATGTGATTATGTTTACGTTTCTTCGAGCTGACATTGAATTGAAGAAGAATTTTGAGCATCTGTCCCCATCCTTAATCCAATTAATTTTGGCTCTCTGCTTTAATAATGAACACTGACTATCCATTATTTTCAAATAGGTCTTAAGGGCTTCCTTTTTTAGCTATAGCTAGTGTACAATCAGTAGGGTTAGTTGCCAAAGATTTCTGAATTTTCGAAAGCTTGTTTCTTGCTAGTTCTATCACCTTTTTGGAGTTATGACCTCTCTTTTAATTTAACATCTTCAATTTCTATTTAATGGCCTTGAGCTTTTGCAAACAAATATACTGCTTAGAACCATAGATCTCATACTCCAAACCCTTCATAATTACTTTTTGAAAGCCCTCCATAATTGTTGAACCTGAAAGGGTGATGGATTTTGATCGTTTAAACAAGTTCACAACCTTTACAGGGGTATGATCAGAAATTCTCGGGTCTAAGAAATTAGCTGAGCTTCCTGAAAAAATATTTAACTAGTCCACATTAACTATAGCCCTATCTAGCTTTGTTTGTTTGACCAAGTGAACCTATGACCTTCAGATTTTAAATCCGTTAATTCCACCTTTTGCATATAATTGAACATATTAGAAGTGTAGTTGAGTAGGTTACAGCTTCCTTCCGCCTCTAATCTAAAAAGAGTGGTGTTAAAGTCTCCACTAACTAACCATGGAACTCTAACCGATGCCTTAAGTATTCGAAGAGAAGTCCATAGCTCAATTCTTTGAAACATTGTGTTAAAATCGTAGACAAAAGTAACTAAAGCACAAGAATTTTCTATTTGAAATTAAGCTTTGTGTGGATAAATTGTTGGCTAGTTTCTAGAACATTCACTTCCCAAAGATCACCATCATAAACAAAAATAATCCTTCCATAGGCATGACATTAGTGGTTTGTAAGAAACTGTCATTTGCTACCCAAACAACTTAGGGTGTGCTTGTTTAATGGGTATGAGGAGAGGGGAATGGGTATGGAATGAAAAAGAAAGCTTGGTAAGAGGTAATGATTATTTTGCTTCTACTTTCATTCCTAACTTTGGGACATTGCTCTATTCCTCTCCATCATGAGAGGAATGAGAGTCATTCCTAGCTTTGCTTAATGCTTAATTTTTTTTGGTTTAGTAAAGTTTGATATTCTTTAACTAATATTATAATTAATTTATTAATTAATTACAATATAATTAATTAATTACAATATAATAAATTAAAATATAATTAATTCGTTAATTAAAATATTGTAATTAATTAATTAATTACAATATTATAATTAATTAAAATGTAATTCATTTATTAATTAAAATATTGTAATTAATTAATTACACTATTTTAATTAAT
>JAOSBM010000001.1:2580320-2595820 GCA_027568955.1 Erythroxylum tenue
GAGGAGATGATAGGGTCAGCGACAAGAATGATTTGTAAACACCCGTTTCATGGGGCGTGCTTAGCCATGTGGTTGTCGGAAAGAAATTCTTGTCCGTGTTGCCATTCTGAATTGCCGATGAATCGATGAGACTGGAACTATAGTTTTCTTTTTCCTTTTTCTTTTCTATAGATAGTTTCTTAGGTAATTGATTTTGAATGAATGTTAATGTTTTCCTTTGAGAATTTGTTGCAGTCACTAATTGTAACTAATCAGTCATCAATAAGTTTGCATGAATGTTAATATTTTCCTTATTGCAGCCATCAATTAGTTTTGTCAAGATATTTTCCACAATTTGTTCCTTTATCATAATTAGTAGTCTTGTATGAGTGTTGAAGATTAGTATTTAGAATATCCACATATAACTGTTTCATATATATAAAAAGAAAAGAAAAGAAAAGAAGATTAACATATAAACTTAAGTGAGGTTTTATCGTTTTATCCTAACACTAATTTAGACCTGGATGTGCTCAATTTGTTTGACCTCAATCTTACAAAACTTAACATGACATCAAAGCAACTTGTTCCTGAGTTAGTCATCATTACTTCGACATGATAGGTTGCGTCACTTATTGGATATTAAATTAGCTCACATGTAAGGGGCGTGATGAAATATAAATATAAGTGTGTACTACATAGAAGTTCAATTTTACAAAATTTAACAACTAGCTTATAAATTTTAAATTATAAACATTTGTACGCAAATGTAGATGGGTATAATTGTAAGCCACCTATATTCTAGATAGGAGACAATTCAAATTCTAGGGTTCATTTTTACGGAGGATTTTAATTATTTTTCTCTAAAAGAAAATTTAATATTATAGATAACTTAAAATAAGAATATATTTTAATTTAAAATTTTATTATTTGCATATGACTCATATTATATGAGTAGGATAGCTAATAATAATTTAATACTTTAATGATTACTTCAATAATATATCACTTAATAAAAATATATGCGTGCAAATTTTAACATTTTAATATATAATTTATCGTAAAGAAAAGTTTAATAAGAAAACATTTGTATATTCTACGAGAACTAACATATTTGAAGAGAACACTACAAATTGAAGTATTATTATACTCATTATTTGGTATATGTGGAAGAATTACCTCCTCATCCTTGTCCGTATGTGACAAGACAATTGGCAAATCACACCAGGAGTTCTCCGCAAACACTTAAGCGTAAATGAGTTTAGATCTTCTGTCTAATATTATAGTGTTTTATTTTGTCCAATAAATCTCAGTCATTTATTTATATGGATCTCGCATGGTTCCGTGTGAGTCCCGCAAAATAAATGACTAAGATTTTATAAGACAAAATAAGACAGAGTAATATTAGACAAAAGATCTGGTCTCCTATTTCTTGGTTAGGTAATGTCTCTTTGCCACGCTATTCACAGAGCCTCTTATTCGAGTCCTTCCAGGTTATTTTAGGGTCCATCCTTCAGGCTCTTGCTTGCAATATTCTTTCTGGTCGAAAGTTGATTAAATAGGAACAGGGGCACGTATGGTGAACCTGGACGCAACATTGGCTACATGGAGATAAATAGTGAGAAAGAAAAATCTTCGTTCTTGGTTGTGATTCTTTCTCCTTTCAATGTCAGAAGCAGATCTCTTCACAATTACGAAAGTGATGTTAAACTATATTTAAACCGTTACTTGTAATCACTTTCAAGGTTCTTTCCTTTTTGACTCAACGTTGAAATTTAGCCATTATAGACTAGTAAAACGTTCAATTAAAGTTTTGCATAGATTTGGATAAGACATGCATAGTTTTGCACGGTAACTTGCAGGTAGCCATCAAGGTAATTTCTCGTACTCTCTCGCACGATTTGGAACACTATCAGACGTAATTTTGAGAAAGAAACAAGTACTTGGAGAACTGGTAATTAGGCTAGATTGATCTGAAGTGTACGAGAAATTGTATGTTTTTCAGAGTTTATTGATTTCATCCAACATTCAGACCAGGTTCAGTTTTCTGGCAACTTCGTGATTTTCTCTCATCTTTAGTTCCGGTCCCCTCTTCCATCAAATGGAAACTTTGAAGAATCCGAAACGTGGAACCAGAGTGATGTTGACCTATTAGGCGCGCTTCGCTATAAATATCGGAAGTGGGTCTGGGTTGTTTAGCCATGAAAACCTAGAAAATACATAGAAGTAAGAGAAAGAGGCAGTCAGCTGTCTCCTTGAGTTCCCCTGGACACTTCATTGGGGATGTTTTAAGAACCTACTGAAGTGTTTGGGGGAACTCTGGGTGCCATCTGACAATGATTGTTCTAATCATTAGCATTAGCAACAAAGCTTGATCTACCTGGTATATGCTAATCAACTGAAGTCATTCCAACTATGTCTTATGTTTTCATTTTTACAGTTCTATATGTGATGAGTGCAATTATTTTCAAGATTATGCCCAATTATTGTATCATATTAATGTGCAGCTCTTTTGTTTTTTTTAGGTCACAAACAGTAAGAAAGTAGTAGGTATCTTCCAGGAAGAATGCCTTCGTATATAACAGTTCTCCATGAATATGCATTAAGTTGTGATCAGAAGCAAAGGGTTTCAGAACGTGGTAGTTGATTCATTTTATGGCTACATTTAAAAGGTTATTTGAGGAGTTTATTTATTTAGCAAGAACCGAAATATAGAAATCAGAAACTAAGCCAGAAAGAAGTATATTGAGGAGATTGTTTCCGAAGGCAGTTTTAGGGAGAGTGGTTCTTGTTTGTTGGTTGTGTTTTGTGTGTGAGCTTCCACGGCCCATTGTTTGTGGTGGAATTTTAGTTCTGCACATGTATGGACAATTTTTGTAAATTTCTGGATTCAACTGCAAGTTGTTTTGTATTGTTCTGATGAGTTTGATTACATTTCTGCTATTATTTCTTTTTTATTCTTACGGAATTGTTTCAACTGCAAAAGTGGTAATAATAAATGAAGAATTGCTTCAACTGGTCAATCAGTATCACGAGTCTGATAATTTAGTAGCAGAAAGGGGTCTGTCTGACATCTTTCTTTTATCAATTTTCAACTCCGGAAATGCAGCAGATTTTGAGCTCCTTTGGACAGCTACATGTTTAGAACACCCCTTGGCTGCTACCCAGGTTAAAGAGAGTGCTTCTCAAGTAGATCGATAGGACCATCTTATAACTTACACAGTACAAAATTCTTCTGTTCATATCTTATAATCACATGTAATGTAAATATATATATATATATAGGCTTCTTGAGTCACATTTTGATGGAGTTTCAATAAACATATCCCGACCAAGATGGCTTATTATGGCAAAACTCAAAATGTTCTGTTCCTTAATTACCAGATTTCTTCTAACGATTTTATGCCTATTCTCGTTGATAAACGATACAAGTGCAGCCTGTAAGTGCTCGATTTTTTTATATTCTTTTTCACTTTTTTTTTTTTATGTTAGATTCAACTGAACTAATATACCCTAAGTTTCCTTCTTCCAAACTCAGATCGTTCAATCTATGTATTGTTAAGTCAAAATGCTTAATACTTCTACTCTATGTTTATATTATGCTGTTTTATGATCATAGATTGAAGATGAAGTCTTTGCACTATTGCGACAGATAAAGTTAACTTGCCCTTGTTCCCATTGACTACTTGTGCACGACTGCATCACCAAAATTTGAACTTTTAATTAATACCAATGATTTTAAATAATAATAATTATTTGCAATTCCATTTATATAATAAATATATAAAAAAACTATATGCCAAAGCTGTTGATTGTAGCTGTCGACTCTAAAACTTCGTATATGGGTTGTTTTAGTGGCTAAATCATGGGTTTTTGAGTGAACCATAGCATTTTTAGATCGAGATGATAGAACGTTTTTTAAAAGAATGCTGTTTTAAGGCAAGAGATAGGGTAGGGTTATGACAGTGGTGTTGTTTATATATATATATATATATATATATTTGGCATAAAATGTTAATTTTAAGTTTAGTAAATTTGTTTTTGCTAAATTGATTTGATGTGTATATATATTGGAATATGTTTCATGTGAATAATTATTAAGATGTAAAAAAAAATCTAATTTATGTCATAAGTGATGATTATGAGCTTAGTCAAATTTTCGATCTTATGATATGGATGATGATATTTTTTGATAATTTAATTATTTGAATATGTGCCCTAATGTCCTTTTTTATATATTCTTTAACATATGGCAACGAAAAGTATGGTTAGTGATTTGTCCACCACCGAGAAACTTAATGGCACTAATTATGACATCTGGCATAGGAAGATTCAGTATCTTCTTAATGAGCGCGAGGTTTTGGAAACGTCGACCAATGACATGACTGGGCCTAAATAGACTAAAGATATTGATAATGAACAATATCAAAAAAATCTAACCGCATACAAGCAATGGTTCAAACGGGATCAAAAGGCACGCTATACTATGTTGTATTACATGCATGACAATTTCATTGGAGAATTTAAGTCCTACAAAACTGCTAAAAAAATGTGGGAAAAGCTCAAGATCGCGTACAGTCAGACATCCGTTATAAGGCTTTGTACCTTGCACTTAAAGTAGATGCAATATAAGATTAACTTAAGCCGTACTATAGCCGAGCATCTCTACACTTTAAGTGCGATGCTGGAAATCTAAAAGCTGGTGGGCGCGAGATTTCTGAAGAAGAACAGGTTCTTAATGTGATTCGTTCCATTCCAAGCAAACCTGATCATTGGGTTAATTTAAAGCTCTTGATGACTCATAGTGAGAACAACAAAACCTTCTCAGAAATTTCAAGGCACCTCGAAATGGAGGAAGAACGTTTGAAGGCTTTTGGTTACTCCAATGTTGATGTTGTTGCCAAAGTGGTAAAACCCAAAGGCAATAAGAACAATCGAGGTAAATAGCCTAAGAAAGGCAAACACCCTTCTCAAACTTCTGGATCAAAAGGTGGTATGGTCAAGCAGCAAAAGGCCAAGGGTTATGGAGAGAATAAAGTAGCACAACTGAAGTGTTACAACTATGGAAACAAAGGTCACTATACTCGAGATTGTCCTGAGCCGAAGAAGGTACCTACTTTCATTGATTCAATCGAATTATAAGTTTGTTCCCATGCATTTGGTGCTAACTCCTTTCCTAATTGGATTGTAGATTCGGGAGCAACTAAGCATGTATTTCGAGATCGAGCTGATTATGTAGACTTTCATTGATATCTGATGGGTTCACAAACTGTCACCTTAGGGAATGGGAATTGGGACCTATCAGCTCAAATTGCATGGAGGGAATACGTTACTTCTTCATGACACTCTCTATGCACCTGCAGTGCGAAGTTGTTTAGTTTCAGTAGTAGCTCAAAGATTTTGTAAAATGGTCATGTTTTCGGCCATGGATCTTTAAGAGATAGTTTCTTTGTTCTTGATTTGGATAATATTTATAATAATTCACCGCTTGCCTTAGTTGTTAATTATGATCTTGATTCTGAATCTATTAAATGGCATGCTAGACTTGATCATATTGGCCAAGATAGAATAAATAGACTAGCTAAAGAAGGTCTTTTAGACCGGCTCACTAAGGTCAAGTTACCTAAATGTGAACCATGCTTGGTTAGCAAAGCGAGTATGAAGCCTTTTCGTAAGGCCTTAAGAGCATTAAGTCCCTTAAAAATAGTCCATTCGGATATATGAGGGCCTTTGAGTGTCAAAGCATGTCATGGTGCTATGTATTTCCTCACCTTAATTAATGATCATTCAGGATATGGGTATGTGTACCTACTATCTCACCGTCATGAAGCACTCGATGTGTTTAAACGCTTTGTGGCAGAGTTGAAACCCAAATGGAGCGAAGAGTTAAGACTCTCCTAATCGATCGTGGACGTGAATACCTCTTAGATTTGTTCAAAGAATTTTGTGAGGAAAAGGGTATACGTAGACAACTCACGATTCCTCATACTCCATAACAAAATGGTGTTGTAGAACAGAGGAATTGAACTTTACTTGATATGGTTAGGTCGATGATGGCTTAGGTTAGTCTTCCGATTAGTTTTTGGGTAGATGCGCTACTTACGGGGCCCTATATTCTTAAGTGTGTGCCGAGCAAAAGCATATCCACCACTTCATATGAGTTATAGAATGGAAGAAAGCCTTCTTTGGACCATATGGGTCCATGGGGTTCGGTTGACTATGTCACAACCTAACCTATAAACAAGGAAAACTTGGTCCAAGAGCTACTAAAATGGTGTTCATTAGGTACCCCTAACACTCCAAAGGGTATGTGATGTTTGACGAATAGCCAAATAGTTGCATGACTGAAATTGACTCTCGTAATGTTGAATTTCTTGAGGATGAGTTCCCAAGTATCGGTGAAATAAAAAAAGGACCTTGTTTTGTATGAGTTGCAACAAGATGTGCAATTATCTATTCGTGAGATGGGGGATTTAAGAATTCATAATACACCAAAGATAATACCATAGCTCCTCCAAATGAAGTAGATGGTTGGGGTAGTCCCACCACCTTAGAAGGTGGAAACCTGCTTGTTGATGAGAATCAAACTAAGGATAAGGTTAGTCCTCAACCATTAGTCCCTGGATGTGAGGTTAGTCCAAATGTTCATAATCCCATGCCTCAGAGGGAAAGTGGGAGAGATTCTCCATCTGATCAAGCAAAAGATGAGGGTCCTTGTATTAGAAGAAGTGAGCATGGAAGAATTCCTCGACGTATTTTCCAAATCGAAGAGGATATTTTCATATGCACCCCTTTGAAAATAAAGGAACCTACCTCTTTTCAAAAGACTGTTGGTTCACCAAATTATTAAGAATGGATGGATGCCATGAGGGATGAGATGGACTCGATGGCAACAAATAAGGTTTGGGAACTTGTTGACCTTCCACTCAATCATAAATAAATTGGAAATAAGTGGGTTTTTAAGATTAAGCGTAGGGCGAATGGGACAATTGAAAAATTCAAGGCCCGATTGGTAGCAAAATTTTTACCCAAATTGTGAGAATAGACTATGAGGAAACTTTTTCCCCTGTGATAAGATTTTCCTCAATTCGCCTGCTTCTAGCCCTGGTTGCCCATTTGGACTTAAAGTTATTTCAAATGGACGTAAAGACTGCTTTCCTTAATGGTAGTCTTAAGGAAGAGATATATACGGATCAACCTATTGGGTTTGTCTCAAAAGGTCAAGAGGACAAAGTTTGTCTTCTTAAGAGGTCGATATATGGTCTTAAGCAATCTTCCAGAGCATGGTACTTCAGATTCCATGAAGCCATTACTTCGTTTGGCTTATCCATAGTGGATGAAGACCATTGTGTGTATGTCAAGAAAACTACAGAAGGAATTATGTTTATCTACTTGTACGTTGATGATATACTATTGGCTGGAAACAACTTGGAGATGATTAATGCCACTAAACAGTGGATATCCTCTGTCTTTGAGATGAAGGATATGGGTGAAGCCAAGTATGTCCTAGGCTTGAAAATAGTGAGAAACCGTCCTAAGAAGCTTCTTGGTTTGTGTCAAGAAGCATACATCAACTAAGTCTTGGGACGTTTTAGGATGCACTATTATAAACCTGTTGACACTCTGGTTGAGAAAGGTCTAACCTTAAGCTTTGATCAATTCCCAAAAATAGATAAAGATAAGAAGAAAATGAGCATGGTTCCTTATGCAAGTGTCATAGGAAGCTTGGTGTATGCCATATTATGTACAAGGCCAGACATATGCTTTGTGGTTAGCCTAGTAAGTCGCTACCAGAGTAACCCTGGACCTGCTCATTGGCAAGCTATCAAGAGAATCTTGCGCTACCTTCATGGTACAACTAACCTAGTCCTCTACTACCAGGGAGGTGACTTAAGGTTAAGAGGATATTTGGATGTTGATTGGGGTGGTGACCAGGATAAGTCCAAGTCAACCTCAGGATATGCCTTTGTCCTTAATGGAGGGGCCATATCATGGTGCAGTAAGAAGCAGGACTGCATTGCTTTGTCAACTGTGGAAGTAGGCAATTTGGTTGAGAAGCTTTCTTCAGGCTCTCGACCTCACTCCAAGAGTTGATGAGCCTATTGAAATGCTCTGTGACAACACTGCTGCTATCCAGTATGCGAAGGATCTAAAATTCCATGGGAAGACCAAGCATATCAAAAGGCATTATCATTTTGTTCGAGATGCTATTAAAAGGAAAGAGATTGCCATTAAGTATATATCTACTAACAAAATGATTGCTGATCCCATGACTAAACCTATACCTAGAGATTTTTTCAAAGCTCATGTGATGAGTCTAGGTTTGCGTAAGGTTTAGTTGTTCAGATCAATCTTGTTCCTGTAATGGACATAATTTTTCCCCTTTTGTATTGAACATTTATGGAATATATTTTGATGTCTTTTCCTCCTTTAAATGTTCATTGGTATACGATTGTGTGGTTAGGCACATTAAACCATCACCAGGGTAATCTCCTTGATGCTTGAGTAGCATACGGGATGAGACTTAACTATATTAATATTGAGTGTATATAATATTGGGTTATCTCTATATTTGTGTTATATGGATGGTTAGTGATTGAACTGTATGGTTAGCTTAGTAGTCTAAGATGAAACTCTGATGAGTCAAATGCGAAGTACACCATTTCACATTAAAGCCTTTAGCCGATTCACGAGTGTCAGGTCAAGCACTGAGTATGTTGATCAAGTGGCTCGAGTTAGATTCTTTATCTGGACTTATGATTCGCATGGTATATAATAGTGACGTATCCCAGACAATGGGAGTTATACCATGACACACATGTCATATTGTGTGTGCTATATAACAACCTTTTGCGGAGTGGCAATTAACTTCCTTTTTTTATCACTGTGTGACCCTATAGACATTTATGTCTGTACCATGCCCTGTGACTTAGAACTATGTTATGAAGTCAAGGCCTTGGTGTCATTACTTTAATATATTTTTCAAGGGCTAAGATGTTTACGATCCAGCGAAATATATTAGGAAAGCAATCAAGCTAAGATGGAATACCACATGTGTCTAAGGAAGAATCCTTCCGTCTTCACCATATAAGCCCGGCCGATTATATAGTGTATAAAATCAAATAATATCGTTATAGCATAAAGGGAAGTATGCTATTGGTGATGATCTCGGATGATTTAGAGCATTGTTATTATTAAAGTGTTATGTTAGTTAGATGGTGACTTAATATAATACTACAAGTTAATTTTCGTTCGCACACCTCATTTCTTGTATGAAACGTGAGAAATAGATTGATATGAATCTGCTTTGCGATAGACATGGTTTATGTGCCCGAGTGGGAGTTGTTGCATTTTTTGTAATGGCCACAACAACCACTTGAGGAGTGGTTGATTGAATGCCAAGATACTCCCCTATTTTTAGGGGAGCAGTTGAGAAAATAACTCTAAGGGAAAACCCTATTTAAATGGATTAAATGAGACTATAGAGGATAGAGGTTTTCGAATAAAAAAAGCACCAAAGTCTCTTAATATACTAGTCCTCTCACATATTGACCATCTGAGTGATCAAGATTTGAGGCGTGATTTTTACGGTGACTCTGGTAGCCACTGAGGAGACTGTGTTCGTGACTGTGACTGGAATCACGTGGGCAGAAAGTGGCATAAAGATTAATTCACTTCCGCATCAAGGTCAGTGATCTAACCTATTTTAATCCATCACTTCCTAATAATGGCGAAAGATTAGGAAGCTATTTAGGAGCAACCATTCGGAGAAGCAACCCTTTAATTGATATAATTAGACAGACTAATGTATGTGGCGGCTTGGAACCTCTACGCGGCAGCTG
This sequence comes from Erythroxylum tenue, assembly GCA_027568955.1. Lineage (NCBI taxonomy): Eukaryota > Viridiplantae > Streptophyta > Magnoliopsida > Malpighiales > Erythroxylaceae > Erythroxylum > Erythroxylum tenue. The sequence continues at coordinate 2,590,139 of JAOSBM010000001.1, forward strand.
CAGAGGTCACAGCGTGTCAAGCCAGGCAGAACAACCAGACAACAAGACCAACCCAGCCTGATCAATGTTTTGACCAAACATCAACTTCAACTCAATCCTTGCTATAAATATTGATACAGAGAACATTGCATGGTCCAGACAATTGGGAGGCTATTGTGTTTTCTACTTTGCATGTCTGGTTCCAAATAATCCTGATTGCCCACTAGGACCTAATGTAGATGTAGACTTTGGAGGGGCTTCGATATTGGTCAGCATTAATATTAATAGAACAAGGCGTGAGTTATAGTGGCGGTGCAAAAAAGTGGCTTTGCTTGGGCTCTGTACCGTGATAATGGTGCTACTGTCTGGTTTAAGGTAAGTGATGAGAACTGATGAACTAAATACACTAGGTACAGTTGAGGTTAAAAAGAAAATTCCCAACATATCATAGAGGTGACTAGTGTTTAGGTTACATGTAGCTTGCAGGATCTGACGGTGTGGAAGCAGGAGGACAATGGGGTGCCGCCATTGACGACTGGAATGTGTATACAAACACTGCCAATAGCAACCAACAAATAGTTACACTTGCACCTTTTAACCTGACAACAACTGCCGGAGTTTGGGTGGCTCTTGCAATAAATAAGGCAGATAGAAAGATAAAGGAAACACTCAAACAATCTAAATAACTCGCTTGATTTGGATTTCTTGTCTCATTTTGGAACTATAGATACATAAGACACCTCTTTGAAACATTATAACTTTTGGAAAAACATAAGATAGTAGATACAAGATACATGCATAAGAAAAATACAACGGATCTTAAAATACATGAACCAACTAATGAATTAAGTTTAATTAAATGCTCCACTAATATAATTGCATTTTTTAACATCTTCCCTAAACTTAATTCTTCTTGGTAACTCCAATCCACTCACACAGCTTAGCAAAACTTTCAAACTTCAATCTTTTGGTAAAAATATCGATTACTTGACCATCACTTCTCACATAAGAAAGTTCAACTTCTTTGTTCTCAACATACTCCCTTATGAAATTAAAACTTTGTGTCTATATGCTTACTTCGATCATGGAACATAGGATTCTTCCCCAATGCTATGGCAAATTGGTTATCCATAAAAATAGAGGTAGCTCAATCTTGAGTCATATGTAGCATCTTCAACAACCTTTTTAACCAAATTGCATGTGTGATACAAGAAGTAGCTAGAACATATTCGATTTCACATGTAAGTAAAGTCACAATAGGTTGTTTTTAGAACTCCAAGTAAAAGTAGTGTCACCCATAAAAAATATAAACCCGCTTATGCTCTTTCTATCATCAATATCACCTCCCCATTCACTATTACTATAACTAACAAGTTGAAAATTAGATGAAGAAGAATAGTGCAAATCATACTCAATAGTACCTTTGATATATCGCAAAATCCGTTTAGCCATTATCATAAGAGTACTAGTTGGAGCTTCCATAAAATGACTTATACCCCCATTCCAAAGAGAATATCACATCTTGTATAAGTCAAATACATCAAGCTTCTAAACAGACTCCTAAAAAGAGTTAGATCCACCTTTTCACCTTCATCAAACTTTGACAATTTTGTTGCACAATCAATTGGGGTATTAATAGGCTTGCAATTCTTCATCTTAAATTTCTCAGGAATCTTTCTTACATAAGCCTCTTGAGAAATAAAGATATCATCATCATCTTGCTTCACTTCAATACCAAGGAAATAGGACATAAGTCCTATATCAGTCATTTCAAATTCTTTAGTCATCGCCTTCTTAAACTCTTCGAACATCTTTGAATTGTTACCTGTGAAGATCAAGTCATCAACATATAGGCATACAAGAAGAATGCTTCCATTTTCACCTTTTTTGACATAAAGAGAATGTTTTTGAGGACATTTGATTAATCCATAACTTTGGAAATACTTATCAATGCAACTATACCAAGCTCTTAGAGCTTGTTTCAAGCCATATGATGCCTTTTTTTAACTTCAACGCGTTATCTTCATGTCCTTTCACCAAGTACCCTAATGATTATTGGATAAACACCTCTTCCTTAAAGTAGCCATTCAAGAATGCCAATTTGACATACATTTGATAAATCTTCCATCTCTTTTGTGCTACCAAGGAAACGATTAATCGAATGTTCTCTAGTTGAGTCATAAGAGCAAACACCTCATCATAATCTACTCCATGTTGTTGACTATAACCTTTAGCGACAAGTCTTGCCTTATACCTCTCTACTTCTCCTTAAGCATTTCTTTTAACTTCATATGCCCATTTCACACCAATCGCCTTTTGCCCCTTTGGAAGAGTGGAAAGCTCTCATGTGTCATTCTTTTGAATTGCTTGAATCTCTTCATCTATTGCACATCTCCATTTCTTTTCTTGTATACCTTCTTCAAAGTGCAGCGGCTCGAAATCAACAAAGAGACAAAATAGTGTTGTATTTTCTACCATCTCTGTGGATACATAATGATCTCGTAGACTCCTTCTTCCTTTAGGACCCTCGGACAAGCTTTGAGGAGGACTTTAATTTCTTCTAGGAATGACTGATTGAGGAGGAGTACGAATAACTTCATGTCTATCATGGTCAAAATCTCCAATCATAGGAAATGAAACACTTTCTTCATTTTTAGAGACATCCCACTTCCAAACTTTCTTCATCAAAATCAACATCTTTATTAATTACAATCTTCCCATTGGTAGGATCGAACAACTTATATCCCTAGAATTAGAGCTATAGCCAATAAAGACATGCTTTTCACTTTTTTCATCTAACTTCGATCTCATCTCTTTAAGAACATGAGCATATACTATGCTTCCAAAATTTCCCAAATGAGAAACACTTGGCTTCTTACCGCTCTAAGCTTCTTGAGGATTCATCTCATGAACACTTCTAGTAGGGGATAAGCTGGACAAGTATACAACGCAAGTGACAGCTTCGGCTCAAAACTCCTTAGGCATATTCTTGCCCTTTAGCATGCTCCTTGCCATGCTAAAAATAGATCTATTCTTACATTTCACAACTCAATTTTGTTGCGGAGAGTATGGAACTGTAAAAAAATGACAAATGCCTTTAGCTTCGCAAAATTTGTTGAACTCCAAGGAATTGAACTCTCCTCCTCTATCCGTCCTCAAATATTTGATTTCAAATCCACTCTCATTTTCAACTTGGGCATTGAACTTTTGGAAAACTCCAAAAGCTTCATCCTTCCTATTCAAAAAATAAACCCAAGTTTTGCAAGAAAAATCATAAATGAAGAGTAAGAAATAGTTTGCTTTAACATAAGAAGATGGCTTGATTGGGCCACAAATATCGGCATAAACAAGTTAAAGTGGCTTAATGGTTCTCGTGGTTGACTACTTTGGAAAAGGCTTTCTCACTTGCTTTCCCATGACACACCCTTCATATAATTGATTGGATTGAGTAATGAGACGCAAACCATTCACCACATTCTCCTTTGCTAATAAATTTAATCCTTCAAAATTTAGATGACCAAATCTCATAAGCCAAAGTCAAGAAAAGTCTTTGACACATGTCTTCAAGCATTTTGCGTGATCAACATTGACATTGAGCTTGAACGTTCTATTCTTTAACGTAGGTACCCTTGCTATTACGTTGTGTGCTTCATCTCTCAAAGTGCAACAAGCATCTTTTAAATAGATATCATATCCATTTTTTAGAAATTGTCTCATACTCAAGATATTTGCTTTCAAAGAAGGAACATAATAGACTTGTGAAATAAGTCTATGGCCACCATTTTTTGTAAAGACATGAATATCACCTTTGCCTTCAATTGAAACTTTTGAATCATTGCCAAAAACAGTTTCTCCTTTTTTCTTCTCATCAAACTCCATAAATAGCTCCTTATTGCCACTCATATGGTTGCTAGCACCAGTGTTAAAGATACCATAAGAATTTATTTTCTTCTCCTTTGTTAGCCAATAACAAAAGTAGTTCTTTTTCTTCTTCTTCTTTCATCTCCATAAGATGAGCCTCTCCTTGGTTGCTACTAGCACTTTGATATTCATAGAAATAATGACCATATTTGTGACAATTATGATCATATTTGTGACAATTATGATATTGAATATTAGATTTTTCATAACTTCTTCATCCTGCTCTCCTATAGTAATAGCTTCCATGACCTTTTGAGTTTTAAGATTGTTAGCTTGACTCTTCACCATTAAAGTGATGTGTGCCTCTTCCACAATCACAACCACGACTATGACCATCACTACGATGATTTTTACCTCTTTTATAACCTTGACTACGACCTTTTTGTCTTTCAAAGAGACCTTTGCTTGAAAGGCTTGAACTAATGGCTCCTTCTTCTTCAATCTTTCTTCATAAGCTTGCAAGGATCCTTATAGTTCATCAATGGTCATGGCTTCCAAATATTGAGATTGTTCAATAGCCATGGCAACAAGGTCAAATTTTGAATCAAGAGTACGAAAAATTTCCTCCACAATATGAACATCTTCCAAATTCTTGCCATATCTCCTCATTTGATGGTAGTTGCCAAGACTCTTGTGAAATAGTCATGGCTGAATTCGATCTCTTTCATGTACAAGGATTTAGATTCTCCTCTCAATATTTGAAGATGCACCTTCTTCACCTTGCCAGCTTTTCCATGGGCTTTTGAAGAATCACCCAAGTTTCCTTTGATTTTTTTGCGTCTGACATTTTTTCAAACATTTCATTATCTAATGCCGCATGAATGATGCTAAGAGCATATTGATCCAATCTACGATTCTTTTGTGACGTGTTCCTTTATTGTTGATTTAAAGCTCCTTCATTTTCTGGTTCATCATATCCTTATTCTACTATCTCCCATGCATCTTAAGAGCTAAGAATCGCTTTCATAGCTAAGAATCACCTTCATACACACACACCACTTATCATGATTTTCTTTTGTGAGTTTGGGGATTGAAACAACGGAATTAGACATCTTCAAAATAATATAGCTTTAATACCAATTTGTAGTAAATAAGGGACATAGAAAGATAAAGGAAAAACACTCAAACAATCTAAATAACTACTTGATTTGGATTTCTTGTCCTATTTTGGAAATGAACTAATATATGGTATTTATAAATATATAAGATATCTCTTTGAAACAATACAACTCTTGGAAAACATAAGATAGTAAATGCAAGATACATGCATTAAAAAATACAATGAATTTCAAAATATATGAACCAAATAATGAATCAAATTTAATTAAATACTCTGTTAATATAATTGCATTTTTTAACATCTCTAAATGCGAGCTAAGGCCAAATCGTATGATCTACAACGAACCCCAGCAGCGATACTTCTAAGGGTCATGTCTTGGTAGTAAGGGGGCGTTTGGTTTGAGCACGGGGTTGGGTATGAATATGGGTATAATAGTAGAAGGGAATGAGAATGAGTATGAAAAATAAAAAATGATGTTTAGTTTGTAACTTGAGTTTCTGTATTAATACCAATAATGTTGTTTGGTTTATTGCATTAATGGGAATGAAAGATAATAATAATAATATTATTATTATTACAAAATTTATAATAATAACTAATAATAATAATAAGATAATTAATTTTGTATAATAAAATAAATAATAAAAATAATAATAGTAATAATAATAATAAGATAATTAATTTCGTATAATAAAATTAATAATAATAATAAGATAATTAAT